>CM070550.1:58241755-58467549 GCA_036346405.1 Phyllostachys edulis
GAGCAAGCGCGGGCCGCACTGGAGAACCAAGCCAGGGGCGCGGGCAGGTAGTAGGTGCAGGTGGCGGCACAGGCGACACGTGGGGCCAAGCCCAGTGGCTTGGGTGGCGGTGTCACCGTAGTTGTGGCATGACATTGACACTACAAAGACACTCCTATCATACAAGTGTCTTATGCAGTGCAGTGTGGTGCCACAACCGGCGGCAACAGGAAGAACGGCGACGTTAGCGACAGGGTTGGGCGGTGGCGTCGAGGTCGAGTGCACTCAGGTAGGGAGGGGAATGGACGAGAGTAAGGGCGCTGGGGAGTAACGAGTTAGGGCGGGCGCAAACCCTAGCGGGCTCCTACTAATAAAGAGATATCACAGACGGTTCTATTATGGAACCGTCAGTGATAGTTATCACGGATGGTTCCATAATAGAACCATCCGTGATATGTCCCATATCACGAATGGTTCTATTATGGGACCGTTGGTGATATGGTTGTTCTCAAGTTCTAAGTTTTGAGCATATTATCATGTATACATGCATTAATTACATGACATGAAGAAATTATATGTTTATATGTCAATTTTGTCATTTAAATACTACTAAAAATTTGCTTTAACTATGATACATATCACAGATCAGATATAATTAATTAATTTGTTCCACTAAACCATCTCTGATATATATGTAGTACAACATATAATATAGTAACTTCACCTCCAAACTAGATTTTTTTTATTATTTTGGAATTCTCATATGGCCAAACAGCGTGGCCAATCGCTTCTTACAAAGATTAAAAAAAGTAGAAACTTAAATAAACAAAGTTTTCTAGTGGCGGATGTAGGCTTCTATCTCCGTCTTCAAAACTTCGTGGGCAGCGGCGTCAGCATCGGACGGTTCTCGATCATCGCGAACGGTTCGAATGTGTCGACTTTCACCGACGCGCTGCTCGAGTGTCTCCTGAAGACCCTTGGACTGTTGAATCAAGACGAATTGAGTCCATAGGCTCTCTTCCCTTGCTTGAGGGGTCTCGGCATGGTCGACTCAGTCGCCCGCTGCCTCGATTAAGTAGTCCAAGTGACAGCAAGCCTCCTGGAGACGTGCAACATCCTTGTGGAGGACAACGTCGATGTCACGGTAAACTCGCCCGAAGTGAGAGATCACCCGGAAGACGCAGCGGAGGAGGATGTCAAGATGGCGGAAGGTGGCCGTCACCTGCTCCAGCAAATCCTCGGACAGAGGAGTGAAGACACTGTTGAAATTACAGTGTTCTTCCGCAGTATCCGCCAACGTATGGCTAGAGAGGCGCTCGTACAGTATGAACAGGTAGGCAATCAATGCCGACGACAGGGAAACAGGCCAAGAGGGAGACATATTTCTGCTTTAGAAGTATAGAGTTATATGTGGGGATGATCATCTTCGATGGCGGATGATCCTTTTTATAAAACAATGAATAAATTCGGCGTATGAGACGAAGAGACGCATCGGTGAGCCGAAGCAGCATTGATGCAACGAAGAGACGCATCGGCGATGAAGAAACTCATCGGGGGACGAAGAAACACACCGAGCTGAAGTGATATTATCAGATACGGTTATAATTAAAAATTGTCTGTGAAGTACAATTATCACAGACGGTTCGTGTTTAGAACGGTCTATGAAGTATCACAGACGGTTTTTAATATAAACCATCTGTGATATTACCTCTTCACAGACGGTTTTAGCGTAGGCAGTAACATAGACAGTTATCAATTTGAACCGTCTGTGATGAGGCGTCCAGTATTAGCCTTTTTGTAGTAGTGGCATGGGCGGAAGCGGAATTCGTGGCGCGAGGGCA
Source organism: Phyllostachys edulis (assembly GCA_036346405.1). Taxonomy (NCBI): domain Eukaryota; kingdom Viridiplantae; phylum Streptophyta; class Magnoliopsida; order Poales; family Poaceae; genus Phyllostachys; species Phyllostachys edulis. The sequence continues at coordinate 58,243,576 of CM070550.1, forward strand.
GTGCTGCAGGCGCGGCTAGGACATGGGCATGAAGGTGGTAGCATGGGCACAGCGCTCGATGGCATGGGCATAGGCAAAGCAGAAAAGGAGAAGAAAGAAAGAGAAAGAAAAAGAAAGGAAAGAAAAGGAAGAAAGGAAAAAAAGAAAGGAAGGAAAAAGAAAAAGGAAAGAAAAGAAAAGGGCCAGGAAAAATTCAAATTTTGGAATTTGAATTTGGAATGTGATGACGAAATTCGAATTGAGACGATGGAATATGAATTTGAACTTCAGATCAGGAATGAAAATATATGCAAAAACTCCAATTGAAATCCAACATTTTGAATTAATTAATTTAAATTAATTTTTTTTGAAAAATACCAAATTTTGGAATGTTACAATGCGTCACAAATATTTGTAGTTGACTAAGCTAATTAGGTCCCTTTTGGACAGGTTCCAGCTCCGCTTCTCGGTTGTGCAAGTTGGTTTTAGGGGAAATTGGTTCCAAGAGGGGCTAGAGCCTAAAAGGGGGGATTTGGGCCTCTTCTCGTAAATATTTTATATGGATGGTTCTACACTTGCCATCCGCATCTTCCTCTTCATTTTCCCTTCTCTCTCTGTTCACTTTCCCATTTTGTTGTTCTAGCACATTGACCTGTGTTGCAGTGGCATCCAAACTTCGTACAGGTCCTCTGAAGGTGTGGATCTGGCCCCAAAGAGTGCCAATATGTGCAATGAAGGTTGGGATTTGGCCTGGGTGAGACTTATGGCTCGTTTGGTTGGTGCTCTGAGCTCCGCGGTCGGCAAAAAAGTGGTGCCTAAAAGGTAGCTTGGAATTTTGATGATTTTTACCTGGTCAGACATGACTGAATATGTGCTGTTTGGTCACCTGGAGAAAACATAAAATTAAAAAAAAAATCATGTTTTAAGAATGAGGAAGCATAATCCAATGAAATATGCTTCTCTCACTATTTTAGCCTGTTCTCCCAAATCCCCAATCCTTCCTCTCATCCCAAATCCTTCCGATGGTGGCGGTGGGAATGACTGCGACGACAGAGGCACGTGAGGCGACGAGGCGAGTTAGTGTCAATGAGGGACGTGCGGCGGCTGCGGAAGTAGAAAGAATGCATGCATGTCCGAACGACTGCATACTCTACCATAAAGAGTATGCAAACAAGCATCTATGTCCAGTATGCAACGCATCCTAATACAAGCCTAAAAATCAATCAGATGATGGCGAGGGAATCGAGGTGAACAAAGGACCTCCTACTAAGGTGGCGTGGTATATGTCCATAATTCTCCGTTTGAAGCGGTTTTTTGCGAACCAAAAGGAAGCAAGATTGCTGTGTTGGCATTCGGAGGAGCGTAAGAAGGATGGAAAGATAACACACACTGCTGATTCAGCCCAGTGGAGAAACTTCGATTAGAGGTTCATAGACTTCGGTGCGGAACCGAGGAACATATGGTTTGGGTTGAGTACAGATGGAGTGAATCCTTTCAGTAACATGAGCAGCCGACATAGCACCTGGCCCGTGAATCTATGTATATACAACCTTCCTCTTTGGCTATGTGTGAAGCGAAAGTACATTTTGATGTTACTACTTATCCAACGGGCCGAACCAACCTGGAAATGATATTGATGAGTACCTAGCACCATTGCTGGAAGATCTTGTGACACTATGGAATGAAGGGGTATAAGTATGGGATGCGTACAAACAAGAGAACTTCACTTTACACGCCATATTGTTCTGCACCATCAATGATTTTCCTGCGCTCGGTAACCTGTCGGGGTTTAGTACAAAAGGAGCCAAAGCCTATCCACACTGCTTAGATGGTACCGAGAGTGTATAGCTGAACAACTCGCACAAAACTGTGTACATATGTCACTGTAGGTTCCTTCCCACGTATCACCCATACCGCAAGATGAAGGACGAACGTACCTTCCCCCAGCTTGCTACACTCTGTCCAAGGCCGAGAGAAAGAAACTTTGCTAGAGCCTACATGGTGTGAAAGTTTTGTCCAATTACTCCACCAACATGATGAAACATATTTCTATGGAAGATTTGAAATTAATTGGTATGAAGTCTCATGATTGTCATGTGCTGATGACACAAATGCTTCTTGTTGCAATTAGAGGTATTTTGCCGAACAAGGTTCAAGTGGTAATCGTGAGGTTGTGTTATTTCTTCAAATCAATTGCTTAGAAGGTCATCGATCCCCAAGGACTAGATGCTTTGTAGGTTGAGGTGGTGATGACTCTATGTCATCTTGAGATGTATTTCTCTCCGTCATTTTTTTGATATTATGATCCATCTCATTGTTCAACTTGTGAAAGAGATAAAGATATGCGGCCCTGTGTTCCTACATTATATGTACCCGTTCGAGAGGTACATGGGAATTCTCAAGTCCTATGTACGAAATCGATATCGGCCGGAGGGCAGCATCATCGATGGTTATAAAACCGAAGAGGTCATTGAGTTCTGCATCGACTGCATGGCTCAGGTGGAACCGATAGGTGTGCCTCTATCTCATCATGACGGGAGGCTGGAGGGTATCGGGACCATTAGATGGAAAGAAATCACTCTCGATCTGGATACGTATGCTCAGGCCCATTTCATGGTCTTACAACACATGAAGCAAGTGTCCCCGTAAATCAACGAGCACAAAGACATGGTACACCAACATAATCCAAACAGGTCGGAGGTTTGGATCACGAGAGAGCACAGCCATCAGGTCAACGAATGGTTAAAGGTGCGACTCACTGGGAGGTCATCAAGTGATGATATGCTACCATGGTTTGCAAAAGGGCCAAAATTTACAATTGTGACATGGCAGGGATATGACATAAATGGGTACACATTTTATATGATAGCTCAGGATAGGAAGAGCACAGTTTAGAACAGCAGTGTACGCATAGATGCATTTCGCGAGCAGTTCAATACCGCTGGGTTGAGATCCTACTATGGGTTCGTAGAGGAGATTTGGGAGCTCGACTACATACTTTTCTAGATCCTCCTGTTTCGGTGCGGTGGTCAAATGCTTCTTGAGTACTTGAAAACTTTCCTCACACTCACGGACCACACGAACTTCTTGTCCTTCTTGAGCAACTCACATCGGCCATGATCTTGGAGAAGTTCTCGATAAAGCGGCGATAATATCCCGCCAAATCGAGAAAACTCCGCACATCGGTTACCGAACGGGGCTGACTCCAGGATAGCACATCGCTGACCTTGCTAGGATCAACGGCTACACCTCCTACTGAAAGCACATGACCCAAGAAAGCCACTTTCTTCAACCGAAAGGCGACTTATCGAACCTCGTGATAATTTGGTGCTCACGCAGCCTTGCCCAACACAAGCTTCAGATGCTCGGCGTGTTCCTCATTGTTCTTGGAGTAGATAAGAATATCATCGATGAAGACCACGACGAACTTATCCAAATACTCCATGAACACCGAATTCATGAGGTTCATGAACAAAGCCGGAGCATTGGTCAAGCCGAACGACATGACGGTATACTCATACAAACCATAGCGAGTAGAGAACGCCGTCTTGGGAATATCCTCAGGTCGGATACGAACTTGATGATATCCCACTCTCAAATCAATCTTGGAGAAAACCTGGGCTCCAGATAACTGATCAAAGAGATCGTCGATGCGGGGCAAAGGATACTTGTTCTTTACCGTCACTTCATTAAGCGAGCGGTAGTCGACGCACATACGCAAAGTACCGTCCTTCTTCTTAACGAAGATAGCCGGACAACCCCACGGAGATGAGCTAGGGCGAATGAAACCCTTCTCTTGAAGCTCATTTAGTTGCTTCTTCAACTCCACCAACTCATTCGGTGGCATCCAATAAGGCCTCTTGAAATCGGGCGATACGGAGCCAACTTGTCGACAAACTCGAGATCCCGAACAGTGGCATCCTCGAAGATCCTCGAAAGACATCCATGAAGTCACATACCGCTGGGACTTCACGAATATTCGAGCTGGCTTCGCTTCAAGTCGCGAAGAGATGAGGGCCATGTAAGCCGGTGAAAGCGAACCTTTCGCCGGAAGGGCTCGTGAGATAGATGAGCTTCAGGCATAATCGATTTGCCCCATGTGCCGAGACAACCAATCCATGCCAAGAATTACATCTAAGTCATTGCATTGAGGAGAATAAGGTTTGCCACAAACCTTACTCCTCAATCTCGAGAGAACATCCTCAAGACTCTAATTCAGCTCTCAACTCCGAACCGGAGAGCGAATGAGCAAGGACCAACAGAGGAGCAAAAGAAGGTCACTAGCAGCAGAAAAGACCGAGATACAAAAGAATGAGATGCTCCGAATCAAATAAAATAGTAGCAGGATAGGAGTTAACAAGAAGCGCACCTAACACGACGCCAGTGCCTCCTCACCGAGATGACGCGTTTGACGCGACCGCGCCCCGCCTTTGGGCTACGGGACAATCTTCGATCCGAGAAGATCCACCACCTTGCCGCGCCCTCCATTAGGACGAGGGCTGCTCCATCTTCTTAGGGTAATTATTTGCATAATGGCCCTTCCGTTGCAGAAGAAACAACGACCGGCACTGGGTTGCGGGGCCACCAGTCGACTTCGCAGTGCACGGATCGGGCACGACTGCGAAGAACGAGGGCAGTCTTGGCAACCTCGTGGGTCTTTGAAGCCTACTAACGGCACCGAGATCGATCATGCGAGAAGAATCGGCCTTGGACGACTTGTGGGCCTCCACTTGCGCTGCGGGAATCCATAAGCTCACGACAGAGTGCTCTGCGACGATGGCCTTGTCGACCAACGTCTGGAAATCGTGGAAGTTGACGATGGATAGCTTGTCCTTAAGCTCCTCGACAAGCCACCCCGAACTTTGCTTGCTTGGCCATATCGGTGGCCACATCCTCGGAGTATAACGAGCTAGATGGTTGAACACGTACACATACTCCACAACCGAAGCTACGCCCTTGCTTTAGAGTGAGAAACTCCTGCTTCTTGATGTTCATCAAGCCGCAGGATATGAGACCGACGGAAGGCGGCGAAACTCCTCCCTGTGTGACGGTGTGGTTCGGGCTGCATGGCGAGAAAGCTCTCCCACCATGACAAAGCCGCACCTCAAGTGGTGCGATGCAACAAAGTGCCTTTCGTCCTCGGCATTTGCATGATCTTGAAGCTTCCGCTCCACGAGGACGGCTGCCGTCTCAGACGAGCGGATCCTCGACTGAAAAGGTGGGGGGACCGAGTACGAAGAAACTCAGCGAGGCCCCCACGAGACGGATGCCCACTCCTTGCCCGGATCCCGAAGCACCGGTAAGGGTGAGGTGTTGCGCGATGACATCCAAGAGCACTCTCTGTCATCCGCACGGTTGCGCTTATCTCAAGAAGAACCTCGGCCATGGTCGGAGGAGGAGGAAGCTCCTCGTCCGGACGAACTGCCTAGCCTTGGCCACTACAAGTACGACCCGCCATCCTATTGAGAGGGGAAAGAGGTTAGCAACCCAAAAAAAAACCCACAATTAGAAGCTAAACAAAGCGGGGGCTAACGACTAGGGGAATGGAATATCACCCTAAACGAAAGCCAAAACAACAAGTAATTAAACTTTAAAAGCTCCCAAAAGTCTCTAAAAACAGCAAGGAAACTTTAGAAAATAAGCTCAACTTCTCTATACAATTATCCCGTATTGAATGAACGAGTAATTGGTTGAGAAGATAAAATTTCAGCAAGCTATTTTGGCTCTAATTCTACTCAAAAAGCAAGGTTAAACTAGCGAAATAAGTGTTAGATACTTAGCTAACTAGTATCACATCTTACCCTTTTATTCCCACAAGTTTTAGTTGAATTAACCTCTCATTTTCTGCCTTAATCACTAGGTTGAGCTTGCTGCCCTAAAATGCTTGCTTGCTGTCCTAAAATTCCAGATTTGAATTCCAGCTCCAAATACTTCCATTCTTCACCAAAAGACAGCCAAGACTTCAATTTTAGAACTCTCATAAGTTCCCCCAAAAACCCGTTAAACGATAACAACTATCTTTGAAGGAAGGAGAGGTAAACAATTTTTAAAACTCAAATTAGAGTAAGATGAGAGAAGAAAGCTAAGATAGGTAAGGAGTAAAATCTAAGAATTACTTAAGCTTTCATAAACTCTTTAATACTTTGAAAATAAGTTTTCCAAAATATCCTAAAGGCGACCAAGCTAGGATTTCTATGGTCAGTATGGCTCTGATACCAACTTTGTGAGGACCCCGGTTTATTAGGCTTGTAATACTTAGTCATCCATTGACTCTAGCATTACAAACATAATAATCCGTGTCTTAGATATGTATACTTCCTGAATGCAAGTATACATACCCTTTACAAAATCATGCATCAATTCCATTCAAACATAGAACCAAAGCACTAACTAGATTAAAAGACATACAACAAATAGAGTTATTACAAAAGGGGCCGACCGGCCAAATACAACTAATAAAAGTAACACAGCGGAAGCAAATGCCATAAGATGGCGATAAACAAAAGAGAGCTCCAAGGTTTGCCTTTAGCCCACAAGGCAACCAACCAAGTCGCCTAGCTTGATTCCCAACCACCGCACATCTCACAAAAGTAAAGCCCTTTGGACCCTACCTCCTCTGCAACAAAGTTATTAAGCAAAGCAAATGAGTACAAAAATGTACTCTAAGACCGACGTGTAGTATAACGTAACTATAGTTTAACTACATGCAAGCTTTATTGGAGTGGATGAGGCTTTGGACTTATTTTAGCATAAAGCAAGTTTTCATTTGCAATATTTAAATAGGTTCCAAAGCAATTTTGCAATTCATTTTTCAATTGCAAGAAACAACGAGACAAGTAACAATAGTAACAATTGGTAGATGACAACAACAATCCTGGAAGTGACTAACCCAATAGCCACCACAATAGTATGAACATCCATTCATACCAACCCATCAAGTTTTAATTAAATGTTGTAGTCTAGTTCTTGCACGACCTTACCAAGCATGTCCATAACCTAGGACGAGGCTATTCGAATAGTTTTAACCCTGCAGGGGTGTACCAATGTACCCACACGTCAGACCGCCTTTTCGCCAAGCTATTTAGCACACTTCCTTTGGTGTGCCGGCACGGCTAAGTCCTACGAGGCATTTCCAATGAATGATGCTAATTAAGAGTCGCGACAACCCGGAAGGTAGGAGACACACTGCCCACCAAGAAGAATCATGGGTGCTCTTTCCTTATAAAACAGCTTTTACTCTGCGACCCCCAATTAACACCTCCCAAAGTACTTAGCCAAGAGGGTCCCATATCCCCTCGTGTGGTTAGCATGTAAGCGCTTGGCTTAGTGACACAAGTAACTCGGTCCTTGGGGACTGGGCACCATTCCATTCACACTCAACATATCACACCAACATCCATTGTGCCCAAGCCAATAACAGCCTTGTTTTCATTTTTATTTTGTTTGTTTACAAAGTAACAAAGCACAAGAGGGACATAATGGAATAATAATTTTAGTGTGATCAAGGTCATCGACATAATGTCGACAACCGCCCATTTCTACCGTTATCTAAGCATTTCTAAGCATTATCAACGTAACTACTAAGTGATAAGAGTCCATCCATCGAACTCTATATCACAGCAAGATAATCCTAGGCTTAGTAGTAGAGAATGCACATTTTACCTACAGGAGATGCATCTATAGGCTCAACTAATCGATATTTTAACACAAAGTAGCAATGCATACATATAAGTGAAACAAAATAATAAACTTTAAAGTTATGGGACATTAATGGGACATGATCAAACTGCTTGCCTTGCTGTGGCTGGTCACTATGCTACAGAGAATCACTCACGGGATCAACCCACTCGTCGGCACCTAAACGAAAAGGCGAAAAGAATCGATAAGAACGACGAAAACCACAAGGACAGCACAGAAAACAAATTCCAAAAGCTATGAAATTTCTACAGCAGCAAGAGGATGATTTTTAGGGAATTTAGCAACAAGAACCAATTGATTTGGATTCTCAATGCAAAAGATATGAGCAAAACAATTCTGCTCAGCCCTAAAAATACCAAACTGCCACTATTCACTAATTTAATTATTTGGCAACAGTTTCTAGAAAGGTGGTGCAGCTGAGATTTTTACAGTAAAACAAGCACCTCATGAGATGAACAGCCAAATTGAGTTCACCTCATTTGGAGCTGTTATGCATGTTTTATGATTTTTCAAAGACAAGAACTTGAACAAAATTAAAATGCACACGAAAGCTTTTTGAAAATAGGGGCATGCCTAAATCCTATTCTAACATTTAGTGCATTAACAGAGGAAGCCAACAAAGTTGGATTCACTCAAAAATAATCTACAGAGATTTACTTATGTATTTTACAAGTTAAAGGAATTTCTAATGTAACACTTAAAGCTAGTTTTGAAATCTATTTGCAAAACCATGTTCTGGAGCTGAACTGGGCTCATAACCATTTTTAGATTGGAGCCCAGGTCAAGCCAGAGCTGCAGAAATTTGAATCACCTAATTTGGATTTAAAATGAATTAGTTATGCATTTTTAAAGTTCATACCTTTTTCACTCACAAATAAGTGTTCTCTGAAATCCTAAAACCAAAAGAACAGGGAGGACATGAGCCACAGATCTCGGATCGACGGCTCAAGACCTCCAGAGAACAACGCTGCACGCTGGAAGGTCCAGAGGACATGGGCCGTGGATCTTGGATCCAACGGTCCATGTCCTCCCAAAGAAGCAAGACGCCGAAAGCAGAGGGAGGTCGTGGCCGTTGATGTCGCATCCAACGGACCACAACGAAAGGGGGAGGACCGGACGCCCAGATTAAGCGAGGAGGTCCTCAACGGTTGAGATCTTCCAAAGGAAGATCCAAACTATCAAGATCTCCCAAGGAAGATCTACATCGTCAGGACCTCACGTGGGAGGTCCTGGACGGTCCAGATTTTCCAAGGGAGGACCTTAATGGTCCAAATCGTCCGAGGGAGGACCTTAACGGTCAAGATCAACCCGGGGAGGTCATAAACGGCTGAGATGACCACGAGGAGGTCCTACGCAGAGGTCAAACGTCCGCAGCACCTCCGGGAGGTCCGACGCTAAGATTGCGCAAGGGGGAGGTCCTGGACGTTCAAGATCTCCTCGGAGGAGGTCTTGGACGGCCCAGATCCAGCGCCAACGCTGCGCTTCAGCGTCGCAGCGTCTTGGCGCAGCACGCGGCGTAACATCGAGTTAATGCACGCGGACACAAGGAGGTCCACGTGCGAGGTCTTAAATCTTGCGACAAAGGGCGGGGTTAAAGGCATTTAAGGCTAACCCCATGATTAGCAATGATTGAGGCATTAAAAGCGAAGGATCTTTGTCCTAAAAATGACAATAGCGCGCTCTTTGTTCTTGTCCGACAAAACCCAGCGCAAAGAGGTGGTCTCGCCGCCGTGATGCACCTCTGCCATGACATCCAATGGTACCCTTGGGTCCGCAATAGCCATGCGCACCCAATGGACCTACTTCGGGCGGCGGCCTAAAACGCCGACGAGCCGGAGATGGGTGGCGCAAAAGCACACGGCCAAGAGCCAAACTAAAAATTAAAGCTCCGCAACTTCATACATGCAGGTGCCCAGCTCTAAGGACTAACAGGAGGTTACCGGAGGTCCAAAGGTGCCGAGGAGGTCGAGAAGGTGAGGACCGGAGCTGGGAAGACAAGGAGCTCCACTGCCAACTCCAACTCCAAGCTCCACTTTGTCCACCTCTGTAAATGCCCAAACTAAACAAGTTAGGACTAGGTCACAGAGGACATGGCACAAATTGAAGCACAGAGAAAGAGAGGAAAAACTCCAGGGACCCTTGTCCACCGAGGAGCTCCAAGGTGCTCCAATGGCGGCCAAGAGAGCTTCGGGTGGTTTTGAGCTCGCAAGCACAGAGGTGCAAGCAAGGCAACAATGGTGTGTAAAGGAAGCCAAGGCAACAGTGGGGGGTTTTATACCTAGGGCAAAAGAGGTCCTGGACCACGGGTTAAGCTCATGGTGAGCTTAGCCCATGGGAGGTCCACGGGAGGTCCATGGCTTGGACAAGATGGAAAGGATAGGGTAGGTTAGGACAGGGCATGGTCTAGGGGGCGGAAAGACTGCCACGCATTTAATGCTTGCAGGCTCAGAGCCGTTGGACAAGACAAGGTCTTGACCTTGTTTATCGCCATGGCTCAGCACGCATCCAAGCTAGGAGAAGAACAGGGCGAAGCTCTCCACCACTGGATTAAGAGAATGGGGAGGTCCTAGCCCTTGGATGCGATTTGAGTTTGAAACGGTAAGTTTTAAGTGACTAGAGGAGGTCACAGCCCTCCGATTTGGATGGGGAGGTCGTGGCCCTCCGATTTGATTGCGCGGATGTGCAAGTGGAAAAGGGGACAGGAGGTCCAAAGCGTTGGATCTAAATCCAACGGTACGGAACTCCTGGGAGGACATAACCGCACGCGACTTTGATAAGTGAGGGGGAGGTCATGGCCTTAGGATTTAAATCCAAGGGCACACAACCAAAGGGGAGGTCCTGAGCTTGCGCATAGCGCACAGGAGGTCATGGCCTTTAGATTTAGATCTAAGGGCTACGACCTCACAGGGGTGGGAGGTAAGAGAGGTTAACAGCGAGGGGAGGTCATGGCCATGGATCTTGGATCCAATGGCACAAGACCTCGATGAGGTGGAGGACCTCGCTGTGATGGTTTGCAGAGGAGGTCGTGGCCTTTGGATTGAATCCAACGGCTATGACCTCAAGTGAGTGCAAAGGGAGGTCTGATGGTTCGGTAGCGAGGAGAGGTCATGGCCATGGATCTTTGATCCAACGGCTATGACCTTGATGAGGTGGGGAGGTCCTTGCGGTGTTGACCGCGGAGGAGGTCGGGACTGTTGGATCTTGATCCAACGGTTACGACCTCCACAAGGTGGAAAGGAGGTCTGATGGGGTTGGGTTCAACCCAGAAAGGAAAGTGGCTCAGCCCAAGGAACAGTGTATGGTTTTGAATTTCAAAATTAATAGCTGAGACTTTGCAGAATTATTTGGGATATCAAACCAGCTCCAAAATTTATGAAATTTTAACTGGAGCTTGCTGACATCATGATTAACCTTACTTAAATTTTTCAGAGGTTTTTATGCATTGCATTTTTCTCAGGAAATTCATAAAGGCTGTTCAAGGAATTGTTTTACCTCCAAAAATTATCAAACAAGTTTTAAAACCCATGATATGTTTCAGAGAGGTCCCATATCAACTCTAGGACCAAGAAAGATTATTTCCAAAGGTTTGGCACATGAGTTGTGATAAATGGAAAAATGAGTTTGACTTTTGGTCAACAAGAACTTTGTGTTTTTGGATAACACAACTCTTGGACAAGAATTACATGTGAGTTCTGGGGTTTCAAGATGTGAGAAAAAGTTTTAATTTCTACCCATTTAATTACATTTGCAACAAACACCTGTTTAGGTATTTGGGATGTTACATTATCACAGACGGTTCTTTAACAGAACCATCTGTGATTGAGAATATCACAGACGGTTCTCTGCGAGAACCATCTGTGATATCCCTTTATAAGTAGGGCTCCGCTAGGGTTTGCGCCCTTACTCCTCATAGCTCACTTGCCCGTCCGCCTTCCCCGCGCCCTTGCTTCCCGTGTTCCTCCCGAGCCTCCTTTCTCAGCACCGGCATCTTTACTTCCTGTGTTCCTCCCGAGCCTCCTCTCTCCGCGCCTCCTGCTCCCCGCGCTAGCATCCTCCCTCTATGACCCTCGACCTCGACGACACCACCCTTGACCACAACAACGCCTCGCTCCCTCGACCTCGACTCCGTCTTCATCCACGCCTCCCGCCAAGGTACGAGCTCACCACTTTGGATTGTGTTAGTAGAAGTTTTAAATAGTGCTGATTTGATTCGCTCTAGCTCTGGAAATATTGCTTAGTAATGTTGTGGGAGGTACGAGCTCACCGATTTGGATTCTCTAATATTGTGTTATGTTATTCATGCTCATCAGATCACTCTATTTCATTATGTTGATGTTGTCTAGTCATTTTGCTCCATTCTGTTGGTAGCTTCGGCTCACTATGGTTCACTGTGATTATTGTTTAGTCATTGTTTCATTATGTTGATGTCATCTGGTTCAATTGAAATATTGACAGAGTAATTGTCTTATTTAATTTGTGATAGAATTTTGACCCAAGTGGTGAGGTGGCCAAGAATACATCTTGAGTAGCCCGACATCTGAGAGCGATAAACAACAATATAAATGTGAGCATTATGTTGATTTATTTCGTTGTTAATCTTACAGTGATACCATTGAGTTATTCTTATCAGTGGTGCCATTGAGTCACTTACCGTATGCTAACCATGATGAGTTGCATTACATTCCTAGTTTCCGTAGATAGCGAGTAAGCGAGATGGCGTCCGCACCATCTTCGTTGTCTTCATTGACGTCACCGAATGTGTCTGGATCTCCAAGAAAAGTGGTACGTCAACGAGATGGTAGAGGAATATCGAAAATGCCTAAAGACCAAATGACCATCACGGCCGTCAGTACCGTTGGGGGTCCCTCTACTTCCCAAGAAAGCAGCGGCAGTATTCCAGACCACTAGCGGTATACTTAGAAGGAGATGGAAGGATCTGACGAAAGTAGAGAAAGCGCAGCTGTGGACTGAAATTATAACGCCGTTCATGATCCTAGCAGAAGTCCAAGGATTCGTGCGACGGCAGGCGTTCCTCGCGATGGGAAAAGTGTGGAAGATATTCAAGAGTAAGCTTGTCATGGAGTACGTGAACAAGGATTGGACGCCCAGCACAAAGTATTGTTTGGTGTCATCGGATACATGGGACGTCTTTGTGCGGATGAAGACGATAGCCTAATTTCACAAGCAAAGTGTGGCGCACAAGGCTATCCAAGCACAAAACACTCACCCCCACAAGCTCGGCACCACTGGTTACGCGAGTAAACTCCCGCAATGGATGAGTGAGGACGATGAGGCGATTCGGTCAGAGGTCTCTTTGCTATTTGTCGGGATCATAGATGAGCGTGTCGAAATCTGTTTAAGAGCGAGGGCCGTCGGGCACCATCTCTTTCACAAACCCGCAGACGAGGGAGTGTCCCAACGCCTGGTAAGATATGTCGAACTACCTAGTTATTAATAAGTCCATAACTTCGTAGGGTCTAAAATAGCTTGATGGCCTCTTGCAGCAAACATTGAGTACCCAATCTTCCCAAGGCTCCTTCGAAGCAGTCAGGGAGAATGATATACTATCCACGTCCCTAGGAAACAAGGAGCACCCAGGTCGCACGTGAGGACTTGGGGTTTACGTACCTTGGAGTAGGGATTCCCACACGACTCGAGGCGTATAGGAGTCGAAAGAGATCCAAGGCCAAGCACGAGGCACAATTGGAAGTGAAGATTAGTGCACAGATTACTGCACAATTTCAAGGATAGATAACATCATTGTAGGAACAAATGCATTAACTCATCAACTAGTTGCATGTCGCCCCCGTGATTTTGGGAGCTAGTCCCCCTCAACATCGGAGTAGCGTCGTGTCCACGCCTGCACATTATGAACATGGCAACGTCCAATTACCAATCGACATCATCCAGGTAATGTACATATCTGGAATGCTCCAAAGATAGACCTATAGGACGCCTTAGCTAATTGTGTATCGTTTTGTAGGAGTCCACGCCCTGCAGGCTCCAAGTGAGGCTAGTTGGGTCCATTTCTATTGTGACTAGGCGGGGGTGGTGTTTCCATGCCAAGAAGGGACAGTGGTGCATGGTGCCCAGCTGGTGCAGGGTTACGCCAAGGTCCAGGTGGACATGGTACATGATAATTTCATGGCCTTCCGCTGGAGAAGCATCCAAGCGAAGATATCATAACACTACGGGATGCCTTGTACACTTATGTCCAGTGGCCCAAGAGGGACATCGCCCTTGACCCTACAGTGCTGCGATCTCCACACGACAACCATGCATCTTCAATAGTACCCTCGATGACTCCACCTCAACCCCCGCTTCAGAAGGCCTCTGTATCGGCGCCCATGGAGATGACGTCGAAGAAATAAGAAAAGCGTACCGAGTCATACCCCCCAAGATGTATATCACGCGAGGCGCTAAGGCCAAATCGAAGAAGATTGACACGCCTGCAGTTGAAGAATCTAGACCCGCCAATATGAGTTAATGGTGTATTTTAGTAATTAATGACAATCGTCTTATGGAATTAACTTTTTCCATGAGTTGGATGAATAGGTTATGTTCCATAATGATGGAGACTTTAGATGACATCATGAGTTGATTGTCATCAAGTCAAGACTCGGGATGAAGAAAATCATCATGTGTTGATGGTGTTCAAGTGAAGAAGAGCATCATGTGTTGATGATATTGAAATCAAGAGCTTGGAGTAAAGGAAGCATCATGTGTTGATGTGTATCAAGATCTCGAAGAGGAGATGATCATGAGTTGATCATCAAGTCAAGAGAAGACCCATCATGTGTTGATGTAGGTCAAGTGAAAGAATGCGTCATGAGTTGATACATATTCAAGTCAAGAACTTGAAGTGAAGGAAATCATCATGTGTTGATGATTATCAAGTCAATAACCCGGTCTTGAAGAGAATATGTGCGTCATCAAGCTTCAGGTGAATGTGCAAAGCAAAGGTATGACTAGCTAGGGCTAAGGATGTGTTCCTAGTCTTTTACTAGTCTTGGTGTTTGGTTGGAAGACCAGATTTCTAGTATAGGTTGTTGTACTATTAAGAGGGGTCTTGATTAGTAGCTTGAGTGTGTCATGTGTTGATAGCTCGTTGTGCTTGCTCTAGCTCTCGTTAGCAAGTTACCAATATTTGTGAATGCGTTTTGCAAATAGTTGAGGCTCATACATAATCCTTGTAGCATGTGACTTTAGTTTGCGAATGTGTTTTACAAATGGTTTAAGTCCATTTACCTGGTTCCTTGTGGCGTTGATTCTAAAAGTCGGCAAATGTGTTTTGCAACTTGTTGAGAATCTCGCCTTTAACCCTTGTTTGTATCGCGTATCAATTGGCAAATGTGTTTTGCAAATTGAGTTGAAGCGGAATGCAAAAATCCTTTTTCTTAGCTCTGACGGTTTGACCGCAGGCTTTTGGATAGTCTGACCGGCCCTTGAAAGGTTAACCGGGCTGTGTGCCGGTTCCTTGTTTTGGCGGTCTGACCGCCATGTGTTGGGCGGCCTAACCGGACCTTCGGTCATGTGACCTGGTCAGCTTTTTCTAGAGAAAGTGTTTTTCTGGATTTGTGTGCCGGTCAGACCGCCATGTGTTGGCCGGTCTGACCGGACCTCTGGGTCAGCCTGGCCGGTCTGACTGGCCATTGGTTGGCGGTCAGACCGGGCTTCACTGATTTTTAGCAAATTATCTTCCAAATGGCTAATTTTTGTGTGTGGGCTCTAAATACCCACCTCGGCGATTCTGGAAGGTGTTGTTACTAGTGCTATTCATTCTTTTAAGCAAAGAGCAAGCCCTCTCATCTCTTATGTGCATATGTTGCACTTAGTGAGCTTAGAGAGAAAACCCTAAGTGCATGTGTTGCATTAGGTAGTGGATTGTGTATCCATTAAGCTTACACACTTGATTCGTTCAAGTGAGCGTCTCCGACTTGTTACTCTTGGTGTTTGCCGACACCTAGACGGCTTGGAGGAGTTGCGCCAGTGATCTTCTACAAGAAGGTTGTGAGAAGACTCGGACGGTTGTGAGTGGTTTGGTGCTTGCCATCTCCAGAGTGGAGCAAGAGCAACCCCGAGTGGATCGAGGTGTTGGTTCATGTTGGAGTCGGTCCAAGTGGTTGGACTTACCTCGGAGGTGTTAGCTCAATTGTGGAGCCGGTCCAATTTGGTTGGGCTTACCTCAACGTGGATTAGGGGAGACCAGCAAGTCTCCGAACACCACGATAAAATATCGTTGTGTCATTATGGTTTGTTCTCTTGTGTTTTACTTTGTGCAATTTACATTCCTTATATTAAATTGCTTACATGTCTTTGTATGATTGCTATTATTCTCAATAGTATTATGTTGTTGGTGCACTTAGAAAAGACTAATTGATTTAGGTTTTAATTGTACAAAACCGTATTATTATTAGTTTCTGCATTAGAAATCGGTTTTAGCTAAAGAAGATTTTAAAACTGCCTATTCACCCCCCTCTAGTCGGCCTCCTTGATCTTACAAGTGGTATCAGAGTTTGGTCTCTCATTCATTAGACTTAACCATCTAGAGAGTAAAGAATGGCGACTATAGAGTTTATGCACCCTAGTTGGGCACCACTCTTTGATGGTTCAAATTATACTTATTGGAAAATTAGAATGACCATCTATATTAAGGCTATGGATCCAAACCTATGGAGAATTGTTGATGCGGGTTTTGCTACTCCAATTGATCCACAAAACCCCACTCAAAGGGAAGAGCAAAACTTGCGACACGATGCTCAAGCTTTAAATGCTCTCTATAACGCTTTGAGTGTAGAGGAGTTCAATAGAGTGAGCAATGTTGAAAATTCTCATGATGTTTGGACAACTCTCATGGAAATTCATAAGGGAACCTCCATGGTCAAAGAAGCTAAATTACATAGGTTAAAGCTCAAATATGAGTTATTTACCATGTTACCTCATGAGAGCATCAATGAGATGTATTCTAGAATGAACAATATAGTAAATGAGCTTAAAGGCCTCCTATCTTGTGATTTAACCGATCTTGATATTGTGCGCAAGATGCTTTGGGCTCTACCGGACAAATATGAGACCTTGGTGACATTATTCCTCAATTTATCCGAATTGCCAAGGATGACTCCTACCACTCTTTTGGGCAATCTCATCACAAATGAGATGTACAAGAAGGACAAGGATGAGCTCAAGGAGAGAGCCTCAACTTCAAGCAAAAGAATTCATACTTTCAATGCCAAATATGATTCAAGTGAAAATGAGGATCAAAATGTCAAAGATGATGATACCGAAGAAGATATGGTCACTCTCATGAATAAAATGGAAGAACTCATGAAGAGACGTGACTCACACAAAAATTCAAGCACATCTTCAAATGCAAAGCACCACAAGATTCTAAGGTGCTACAATTGTCAAAAAAGAGGGCACATTGCTTCAAAGTGTCCTTTTAGTGGGGAAGGTGAAGAAGAGCCCAAATCATCATCAAGAAAGAAGAATGGTGACAAAAGAAGACACTTTGCCGAGCTAGCCATAAAGAATGATCCATCAAACCTCTCAAATGCAAATGAGGCTCCATCACTATTTGACATGTCTACATGCTTCATGGAAAAAGGTAATAACGAGGTAAATGATGATGATGAGCCTTCATACGATGATTTGATGGATATGCTAGAGGATCTAAATGAGTATTTAGGAAAGGAGAAATCAAAATTCAAAGTTTTGAAGAAAGAATATGTCTCTCTTCAAAATAATTATGATATTCTAAAAGATGAACATGAAACCCTCCTCCTAAATGAGCTCAATAAGTCCAAAGTGGATATAGCCATCACATGTAATTTATTAGATGATATGCCACGTATAGCTCCTAATTCTTGCATTTCTTCTAAGGTTAGCATATCCACTTCTTGTGAGGACTTGCTAGATATGTCTTATAGCTTTTGGGAAAAGCCTTGTATTTCCTCTATGCTTGTTGAGACTAACCTTGTAGAGGAAAATAAAGAGCTCAAGGACCAAGTCACCAAATTAAAAAATGACTTAGAAAGAAGCTTCAAAGGGAAGACCACTCTCAATGACATATTGAGCAAGCAAAAAAGCTTGCAAGACAAGAGTGGAATTGGTTTCACTCCCAAGAAAAAGGAAAATAGCAAGATAAGGCACAATGCAAGACACACGAAGAATGTCAAGTGCTTTGGATACAATGAGAAGGGCCATAATGCGTCGGTGTGCCCAAATCAAATGGATGTCAAGTCAACATTCAAAGAAGAGGCGAACCGGTAAGGATCAAGAAAAGAAGACAAGTAGGGAAAGCAAAAGCCCAACTTGCTACAATTGCTGGGAAAAGAGACATTTTAATAAGGATTGTCCCAAAGGTATCTCTCCTAAGCCTATTATTTACAATGATCATTATTTGCTTAGGAAGGATAAAAATGACAATGTGTTTGCTAGGATTGTTAGTTTACCAAAGATTAACGCTAGGGCCATTTGGGTGCCCAAATCTATTGTAACTAACATTCAAGGACCCAACCGAGTTTGGGTACCAAAATGCGCTTAAATGCATAATAGGTACTTGGAGAGGCATTGAAGGCTTGGCTTATTCATGAAGAGGTGGATTCCACCATGTGCAAAATTGAAGCCAAGCTTAAGGATGATCATTTCATATCAAGAACCAATGCTATCTTGGTAACAAGTAGTTACATTGAAGTATCTAGCCCTTTTACCTTGTATAGGTTGTATTCCATTAAAATCTTTTCAAAAGGGTCTTCTTGCTCTTGTCCAAAAACTAAATTAATTAAAATCTTGAGCAAGATGGAAGTGGCACATTAAAGGGAGTGCTAAATCTTAATCATGTATATCACATCCCTAAGTGTGCCCAAATTGATTAAATGCTAGTATTGTTTTTCAAAATTGAGCCTTTTGGCCAAAAGTCAAAAAATTTCGTAACTATTAGTAATCCTTTGAAAAACTAGTTGCAAAATGTATACAAATTCTTTCCAAAGGTTTTTCGAAGGTTTTGGCTCAAGAAAAACTATTTTAAACAAAAATGAGTTACTAGCCAAAATTCTAAATTATAGCATCTTGTTTTTGACATGAACTAGATTTTTGTATAAAATCTATTCTAAAAGGAATTTGAAAATGGTCCATTGTTGATTGCGCTCCTCCTCCCTAGCCGGATATACGGAAGGAGGGCGGCAGAACCCTCGAGCCGGAGGCAGAACCAAAGAGGCGGCAGGCGATTCTGACGAGGAGAAGAGGAAGCGCGGCGTGAGCGTGAGAGGGAGGTCGTGAGGAGAGAGGAGGGACAGAGGTGAGACGGGAAGAAGCGGTGCGAAGAGGAATGGCAACGAGAGGGTGTCCACGGAGGAAAAGGCAGGAGTCTTGAGGCTTCGATCCGTGGGAGGCCGATAGAAATGGTGGCCAGGAGAGGCTTGCGGTTTATTGGGGCCACGTGGAGGCTGGCTCATGAAAAAGGGCTACTGTGGGAATCCGTGGTAAAAAAAAATAGGGTGACGTGGACACAGCAAGAGCTCAGCATTCTCACGGGCTTTAATAAATAGAATAGATTCTTTCCAAAGGTTTTTCGAAGGTTTTGGCTCAAGAAAAAACTATTTTAAACAAAAATGAGTTTCTAGCCAAAATTCTAAATTATAGCATCTTGTTTTTGACATGAACTAGATTTTTGTATAAAATCTATTCTAAAAGGAATTTGAAAATGATCCAAAAAGTAAAAATCTATAGTTGGCTATTTTAAACCTTTTTGGTATTCACAAGATTTTCAAAAGGCCAACCTAACAAAAGTTATTTGATTTTGAAACTCGTCCAAAACACTAGTTTGACCTAAGTAATACTTTCTAGCACTTAAGTGAGTTTTGCCATGTGAGCCAATATTATTCATATGAATAAGTCCATAACTGTATTAATGACTCATACATGCATTTTGATGCTATAAATATCTTAAAATGCTCAATTTGGCTTGTTTGGAGAAGTTTCATGAAAATAAGATTTCATTTGTGAAAACAAAAGCTTAATTCATAAAAACTATTTAAGACTTGGATTTTTATTGGCTATGTAAGTTGGAAATGATCTAAATATGTTTATTTGGTTGATTATGTGGGAATTTGGAGCAAAATACAATATTTCCATCTTTTCTCCAAAAATCAGAACTGAAATCTTCTCAGATTCAGTCTCAGCCGGTCTGACCGGCGACCTCCCAGTGGTCTGACCGCTACCCTCTGGCCTAACCATCCCTTGAATGCCGGTCTGACCGCTAAGCCTCTGGTCTAATCGAACCTACATAGACTTGGCTATTTTGTCCAAAAATGTTGATTTTCAATTCCCTCAACCATTCTCTTTGCTCCCCAAAGCCAAGTTGATCCTTGTTATCTTTGCTAGCTACCCTCAAGTGCGTTTCTTGATTAAAAATGCATTTTATTCCTCAAGTGATATTCTTTCAAGTGGTAGCTTATTTTGATCATCTTGACCTCGGCATGAGATTCATCTTTACAAGTGATATCAACTTATCCCTTCAAGTGGTATCTAATTTTATTTCTTGCCGATCTTACATTTGTTGACCAAGCTCATGTACTCTCCGTATATGAGTGAATTCGGTTTTCCTCTTCTCTTTGGATGCCTTCTTTAAAGATCTTTGCGAGAAATGTTTCAAGCACTTCGCAATTTTCAAGTCTTCTCGACACGTGGTATCCACAAGTAATATTTAATGATTATCTTTCAAGTGTGATCCACATAGAGACATTTTTTGTGCTTAATGTCAAAGGGGGAGAATTCGGTTGCAAATTATGGTCAAATGAGAGAGTTTGAAGTCATCACGAGTTTTGGATAGAAATATTTCAAAGAGATGACAAATGGGGAGATTTTGGTTGGATGGAGAAATCCTTTGTGTGTCAAAGGAGAAGAAAAGAATGTCAACAAGAACCTTTGTGTAAGGGAGAGTTTTTTTGTGTGAAAAACATATTAATATTTTGGGCTTACTTAAAAAGGGTAAAGTATTAAAATGGGAAAACCTAATTTGCTATTTGCCCAAAATGGTTTATGGATCTTTATGAATGCATGTTTTCTCATGAGCATGAGCTAAATTGTCATATCCTTAAATTGTTGCATTCTTTGGATCCAAAATATAGAATGAACTCCACCAAGAGTCAAACATGAATATGTGCATTTTGTTTCATTCCATATATTTGAATGCACACATTTAGGGGGAGTTCAATCTATGTTTTGTCATTTCTCTAGTATTGATCCTATTCTTCCATCCTCTTACATTTAGGATCTCTACTTTGAAATGTATCCTTGAGTATATAAAGCTTGTGTAGTTGATATATACTCATGATAATTCAATTTTAATTATTTGCAAGAGGATTGTCATCAATCACCAAAAAAGGGGAGATTGAAGAATCTAGACCCGCCATTATGAGTTAATGGTGTATTTTGGTAATTAATATCAATCGTCTTATGGAACTAACTTTTTCCATGAGTTGGATGAATAGGTTGTGTTCTATAATGATGGAGACTTTAGATGACATCATGAGTTGATTGTCATCAAGTCAACACTCAGGATGAAGGAAATCATCATGTGTTGATAGTGTTCAAGTGAAGATCCTAAAGTAAAGAAGATCATCATGTGTTGATAGTATTGAAGTCAAGAGCTTGGAGTAAAGGATGCATCATGTGTTGATGTGTATCAAGATCTCGAAGAGGAGATGATCATGAGTTGATCATCAAGTCAAGAGAAGACCCATCATGTGTTGACGGAGGTCAAGTGAAAGAATGCATCATGAGTTGATGCATATTCAAGTCAAGAACTTGAAGTAAAGGAAATCATCATGTGTTGATGATTATCAAGTCAATGACTCGGTCTTGAAGAGAAGATGTGCGTCATCAAGCTTCAAGTGAATGTGCAAGGCAAAGGTATGACTAGCCAGGGCTAAGGATGTGTTCCTAGTCTTTTACCGGTCTTGGTGTTTGATTGGAAGACCGGATTGCTAATATAGGTTGTCGTACTATTAAGAAGGGTCTTGACTAGTAACTTGAGTGTGTCATGTGTTGATAGCTCGTTGTGCTTGCTCTAGCTCTTATTAGCATATTGCCAATATTTATAAATGTGTTTTGCAAATAGTTGAGGCTCATGCATAATCCTTGTAGCATGTGACTTTAGTTTGCGAATGTGTTTTGCAAATGGTTTAAGTCCATGTACCTGGTTCCTTGTGGTGTTGATTCTAAAAGTCGGCAAATGCGTTTTGAAACTTGTTGAGAATCTCGCCTTTAACCCTAGTTTGCATCGCGCATCAATTGGCAAATGTGTTTTGCAAATTGAGTTGAAGCGGAATGCAAAAATCCTTTTTCTCAGCTCTGGCATTCTGACCGCGGGCTTTTGGGTGGTATGATCGGCCCTTGAATGGTTAACCGGGCTATGTGCCAGTTCCTTGTTTTGGCGGTCTGACCGCCATTGGTTGACCGGTCTAGCCGCCATGTGTTGGTCGGTGTGACCGGACTTCCGGGTCATGTGACCCGGTCAGCTTTTTTCAGAGAATGTGTTTTTCTGGATTTTGTGTGTCGGTCTGACCGCCATGTGTTGATCGGTCTGACCAGACCTCCGGGTCAAGTGACCCGGTCAGCTTTTTCCAAAGAGATGTTTTCTGGAATAGCTCCTTGCTCTATTGTGTGGTCTAACCACCATGTGTTGGCCGGTCTGACCGGGTTGGCGCGGTCTAACCGGTCATTTGTTGGCAGTCAGTCCGGTTGTGGTTCAACGGCTAGTTTTATAGCCGTTGGAGCCTGACCGGTCTGATCGGCCCTTGGTTGGCGGTCAGACCGGGCTTCGCTGATTTTCAACAAATTCTCTTCCAAACAACTAGTTTTTGTGTGTGGGCTATAAATACCCACCTTGGCTGGTTGTGGAAGTTGTTTTTCCTAGTGCTATTCATTCCTTTGAGCAAAGAGCAAGCCCTCTCATCTCTTATGTGTATGTGTTGCACTTAGTGAGCTTAGAGAGCAAACCCTGAGTGCATGTGCTGCATTAGGTAGTGAATTGTGTATCCGTTGAGCTTATACACTTGATTCGTTCAAGTGGGCGTCTCCGACTTGTTACTCTTGGTGTTTGCCGACACCTAGACAGTTTGGAGGAGTTGCGCCAGTGATTTTCTACAAGAAGGTTGTGAGAAGACCCGGACGGTTGTGAGTGGTTTGGTGCCCGCCATCTCCGGAGTCGAGGAAGAGCAACCCCGAGTGGATCGAGGTGTTGATTCGTATTAGAGCCTGTCCAAGTGGTTGGACTTACCTCGGAGGTGTCGGCTCAATTGTGGAGCCGGTCCAATTTGGTTGGGCTTAGCTCAACGTGGATTAGGGGAGACCGGCAAGTCTCCGAACACCACGGTAAAACATCGTTATGTCATTGTGGTTTGTTCTCTTGTATTTTACTTTGTGCAATTTACATTCCTTGTATTAAATTGCTTACGTGTCTTTGTATAATTGCTATCATTATCAATAGTATTATGTTGTTGGTGCACTTAGAAAAGACTAATTGATTTAGGCTTTAATTGTGCAAAACCGTATTGTTGTTAGCTTCTGCATTAGAAATCGGTTTCTAGCCAAAGAAGTTTTTAAAACCGCCTATTCACCCCCCTTTAGTCGGCCTCCTTGATCTTACAGCAGTACCGCGATCTCCACACGATATGCGCCAAGTGGCTTTTCTGATTTTTATTCATCTAAATCATAACTTGTCTTTACATGGTGCGGCCGTGGGGGCTTAACTAGGCTCCCACGCAGGCACAATAGTTTTGGATGAACAATACCACATGTGAACAGTACACACGAATAGTGTCTGAAACAAACTCATCCTCCTAAATGCACACAACTCGGACTCTCCTATTTTTGAAATAAAAAAAAGCAACAAAAAGGGATTTCGGATTTACTAGCTAAAACTGAAACTAAGTCCATCTCAAACTATCCTATTTGGATGAATAGTACCACGCGACGTGAATAGTGTCTAAATCAGAAATCAAAAGTGATGGTTGTCCAAGAATAGAGATCAAAATGGAATCCAATGGAGTCCCACATGGAAACCAAATATCTCTTTCCTTTGCTCCTTGCACCAGCCTTCTTATGTCGAAAACCATCGAAGCTTCTCATATCGTGCTCTTGGATTCCACCTTGGCCCCCACGTGGCCACTTTGCCACTACACGCCATGCATGCATGCTTGGCCTCCCATGCATAGCCTTTGCCCTAGGTGTGTTTTCCTCTGGCGCTGCATGTCTTCCTTGTCTAGCCTCATTTTTGGCCGAAAGCAAGCATTGCCTTCCTGCTGTAGAAGAGCCTGAATGAAGACATCATAACACTAGGGGATGCCTTGTACACTTTTGTCTAGTTGCCCAGGAGGGACATCGCCCTTGACCCTACAGTGCCACGATCTCCACACGACGACCATGCCTCTCCAACAGTACCCTTGATGACTCCACCTCAACCCCCACTTCAAAAGGCCTCCGTATCGGCTCCCATGGAGACAATGTCGAAGAAACAAGAAAAGCGTGCCGAGTCGTCCCCCCCTCAATATGTATATCACGCGAGGCGCTAAGGCCAAATCGAAGAAGATTAACGTGTCTGCAGTGCCGCGATCTCCACACGACCATGCCTCTCTAACAGAACCCTCGATGACTCCACCTCAACCCCTACTTCAGAAAGCCTCCGTATCGGCTACCATGGAGACGGTGCCGAAGAAACAAGAAAAGTGTGCTGAGTCTTCTTCTAGAAAGACGTGTAGCGGGATAGGCGCTAAGACCAAATTGAAGAAGATTGAGACGCCTCACAAGCCCGAGATGTTCTCCCTCGGAATGTCGTTGGTCTCTGACACAATGTTACGCCACGCTGATTTGGCTTGTGAGACTTTGCATGCATGGTACATGCGGCAGACCAACGAGGCAAGGGAAGACCGGCCTACTGGATTCACCGTCAGCTACATGGAGAACCATTTCCTCTACAAGCTGGACTACTTCCCTATGGGCTTCGAAGACTTATTTGATCTATTCAACCTCGACGCGCTCGACGCCTCACTTCTACGATGCTGGCCAAGTGTGTACAATCAAGTTCTACATTCACACAATACCGATAAATGTCATAACTCATTACTTATGTATAGATACATGATGTAAGAAGCCTCGACGATCGTGAAAACCAGTGGGTTTTCTTGACCCACATTTGATCTCTGAGCAATGCATCAACCTAGACACATCCTATGTCGAGAAATACATAACGAAGGGGTTGCTTGCTCACCGCGACAAGGACTACATACTGGTGCTCTACAACCAGGGTAAGTGCTTCACTACTTGCTATACAAATTCCATTTGTACTTTATACACAACAACTTTATACGCAACACAAACTTAGGTTTAATGACTATAGCAACATACTTAGGTGGCACTAGATCCTTTTAGTCATTGTACCAAAGTGGAACAAGGTAATATACCTTGATTCCCTAGTCGACAAAAACCACGACTTCACCCTTATGTAAAAAGTACTCGACATGTATGCTCATTTCCTTCATATGTAACTCTATAGAGGTCTTTCTTCATTTGAAATGGCCGAGAATAATGTTTTAGAATCATGTAGGTCGTTCAGTGCCTATGTTGCCGGGGAAGGGATACAAAATGAACGGAGCGCCACACTACGACACATGACGTGATTTTCGGTACCGGCTACAGCATAATAATCCTACATCACACTTCGTAACCTAACCTCTCGAATTGACTATACATATATGTAATTCTATTTTTGTAGTGCCACCAGCAACTACAAGGCAATGTATGTGCATTCTACGTTTGTCGTCATATGCAGAAAATCATGCATGCTAAGACGAAGGATCCAGAGGTTTGTCAGTCAATCTCGCAATAATTATTTCCTAATTATGAATTTAAATATATATGGTTACTACTTTACTCCTAGTGACAGGGCATGACAATCGAAGAAAGTGCTTTCGATATGGACAAACTCTAGGACGTTCGAGGATAGCTCGCCTTCTTCATCATGGCGGAGATCATTAACCAGAATGGAGAGTTTCACCCTAGGGACACCGATTTATTGTAATTCACTTTGAGTTATAATTCAGTTGTAACTCTAGCAACAATACATGAACTTTCTTTTGTAATTGATTTTGAGCTATGAATCACTGAGTTGTATATCTGTGATTTATCTTTTTTCTGTTTGCTTGTTTTCAGAGGGCATGGCTAGCATTTCCTAAGTTTAGCCAAAAAAACTGAATGTTTTTTAGCTATAAAAGGATCTATCACAGGCAATTTTGTAGTATAAACCCGTCTGTGTAGGCCTAGTATCACAGACATTTTTGTGGTATAAACCGTTTGTGATAGTACCTTCACAGACGGTTTATACCACAAAAATGTCTGTGATAGTAGCCCTTTACAGACGGCTATAAGCAACAACCATATGTGATAAGTCGAATATCACATACGGTTCTTTTTAATAACCGTTTGTGACATGTCTGATATCACAGATAATTCTTTTTAATAACTATTTGTGACATGTATGATATCACAGACAATTATTTTTACTAACCGTCTGTGATATGTATCCAACCACAGACGGTTGGTACATTTAACCGTCTGTGATGGCCAACATATCATAGACGGTTCTTGTTACTAACCGTCTGTGATATGTCACCAATCACAGAAGGTTGGTTCATATAACTGTCTATGATGGCCTAAGTATCATAGACGGTTTTTTGTAGAAGCCGTCTGTGATATTAGGACTTCACAAATGGTTTCAACCAAAAACCGTCTGTGTTGTGACTTATCACAGACGGCTCATAAACCGTCTGTGATAACCGTCTATTATCGCAGACATATAAAATTAGACGGTTAAGAATCTTTCTGCGATAACCCTTTGTGTAGTAGTGCTTGTACGTGAACTATAAACCTCAACATTGTGTTAAACAAGTGGATATCAACCTAGTTGGACTTGCAATTTGTTTTCCTAATCCTTTTAGGATCTGATTTGAATAGATCATTTGATGCATAAACTATTAAGGCTCAAATATGCATAAACTATTAAGGCCCCATTTGAGGGGGCTTTAACTTCATTTAAAGTCATCGGAAACTTAAGCTATCTAAAATAAGGTGTAGCTTCGAATTTCTCATAAAAGTTTAAGTAAACTTTATACTAAGAAGTTAGTGAAGCTAAGCTCTCAATAGGGCCTAAAAAGTATAAAAAATAAGCTCTTTTACGATACACTCAAATTAATATGGACAATTTATTCTTTTAGATCCAATTGTTCAGATTAGTTATGATTTAATTGTACTACACCCGGTAGTATGAGTAGTAGAATTCTGAAAGGGATAGGATTGTAATTGCACACGTGGGTATCACATGGTACAAGATTAATTATTTTGAACCCTAGTTGAAAAAATCTATAATACCCTCACGAAAAAATTATAACTACAAAGAAAAGTTTATTATGTTCTTAACAAATCAATGGTTAGATTTGATTTATACTACCATCATATACTACTGATAGAATGTATTGTAAATTTTCTCTAAAAAAATACCTCCTCGCCTTGTCTTTACAAACCCTCCCCTCCCCCCAAATTTGTCAGCCTCATCGGCGGGAGACCGACCTCGCCGGAAGCTAGCTTCTAATACTGTAGGGTTTCTGTGTTTTTTTTTTCTTTGCTGGTTCATTCTCCGAGGGTGTTGCTTGCGCTTGTACCCCTATTATTACTTTCTCCACGGACAACAATTGGATTTGCTAGCGTCTCCTCAACGGAATGAGGCACATTTGTTTAGGAATAACCCCCACTAGATCTAGATGCATTTCTGAATCCATCAATGAGGTTGAAGATCAAATCACCAAATGTACTGCAGAGGTGAAGTGTGTCTCCACTGAACGGTGCGTCGTTGACCTTATTAGCTGCTGTAATTGGCCTTTTGGTGAAGCTCACGAGCGGAGCCATGAACCACCGTTTGTTCTGGGGGTCATCCCATCCTCCGTCGTAGGTGGCCGGTGATGATGTTGGGTGCATATCTAGTGCACATAGTGTATTTGGTGTATATATGTATAAATTTTTTGTTTGGGTATCAAACAAGCATAAAAAATTCTGAAAAAAATTCTAGATGTAGTTGATGGTGCTTTGTTCCACCCTTTAAAATTTCAAGTTCAAACTCAATGTATGTTAGAAGAAACAAAAAAGAGAAATTCACTGTGAATAGTAACATTTCCTGTTTTCTCTTTCCTCTTTCCTCTTTCCTCTTTCCATACTATTCATAGTGAATTTCTCTTTTTTTTTTCTTCTAACATACATTGAGTTTGAACTTGAAATTTTAAAGGGTGGAACAAAACACCATCAACTACATCTAGAATTTTTTATGCCTGTTTGATACCCAAACAAAAAATTTGTGCATATGTGCACCAAATGCACTATGTGCACTAGATATGCACCCGATGATGTTGCCTATGCCAAACCCGAATATCACGAAGTAAGGAAGAAGAAGCGATAAGGATCCAACTAGTTGATTAGAATACTACTATAGAAAAGATCATCACAAATGGTTCAGAATTGTTATCACAAACGGTTTTTTGAACCGTCTGACTTTATGGGTCTGTGATGATATGATGTCATCATAGACGGTTTTTGAAATATCACAGATGTTTCTTATTCAGAACCGTCTGTGATCGCTTTTTTTCACAGACGGTTTTTAGTAAAAACCGTTTGTGATAGTTTTTTTATTGCAAAAAAAATTCGAATTTTGAGCCAAACCAATCAATTGCTGGACAGTTGGACCTGAGTATCTGCATATGGTTTATTAAACAATTTGGAATGAAAGAAAACTCAAACTGGAATGCGAACGAACGGCGAAAACGAGTGCTGAAACTTCGGAGGCCGTTTTGAGGCCCTAAACGACATTTTTTGGATTTTTTTACTTTTTCGGATTTGCAACTTTCGACGCTGTGTAGAGGCCCTATCTAAATGAATCAAAGATTGACTTATGGATTTTCGGATGCAACTTTTCGTTAGGTTTCCAACGAGCCAAAGAACGTCGTAATGCGAGTTCGTATACAAAAGTTATGGATGTTTTGCTGGATAGTGTGCGATCTGAGGTGGAGGCCGGGAGCAACGATGTCGACGGAGGCTGGGGATGACGAGGTTGGGGGAGGCCGGCGACGACGAGGTTGGGGCGATGAAGTGGAGGAGGCTGGGAGCAACGAGCTCGTGGGAGGCCGGGGCGACGAAGTGGAGGAGGCCAAGGGTGACGAGGTCATGGGAGGTCAGGGGCGACGAGGTCGTGGGAGGCCAGGGCGACGAAGTGGAGGAGGCCGGGGCGACGAGCTTGTGGGAGGCCGAGGCGAGGTGGAGGAGACCCGGGGCGACGATGTCGAGGGAACCCATGGGCTATGAGGTCGAGGGAGGTCGGCGACGACGAGGCCGAGGCAAGGTTGAGGAGGCCGTGGGCGACGAGCTCCGGGAAAGCCGGGGCGCAAGGTCATGGCGAGGCGATGGCACTCGGTTAGGGTTGGGGAGAGGAGAGATGGCAGAGGAGGAGATGGATGTGTGCGGCGGATAAGAGTGGCTTTCAATATAAAGCGAGTTTCGGCAGCTCGCCCATTAAGTCCAATTTTTTGTTTCCCTGCCCAACAAAACAGAAGTATCAGAGACAGTTTTGTCTGCCAAACTATTTGTGATATGATTATAATCACAGATGGTTCGTGATAAAAACCATCTGTGATGATTCACAGACTGTTTTAAATACAAATGGTCTGTGACATCACATACCGTTTGTATTTAAAACCGTCTGTGATAATTCACATGTGGTTATTAACAAGAACCATGTGTGATAATTATGTATCACAGACGATTCTTATTAAAAACCGTATGTGATAATTACAATATAGACAGTTCCACAAGAACCGTCTATGATGAGGCATTCAGTATAGCCTGTTTTGTAGTAGTGGAAGGATCCCGAATTGTTGGCCCAATTCGTGCGTCTCATAGATGGACCGAAGCTAGATGTACGTTAAAAACCGTGTGAGTGAAGAGTACATTGATGGCATGTCTGCTCTTAGAAGAGCTGTCGAGCAGGATATATTGAAAAAGTGGATAAAATTTATGTACTGTCAATGCATTGATTACAATAATCTGAAGATATTTTCCAACCTAGAGCGTACTAGATTCAAAGGGGTTTTAAAGAGAAGTATACATGTTGGACCAGTCACGGTGAAGAGCAGATTATACCGGAAGATAGTAACATCGTCGAGGGAGATAACGATATGCCGGATGTGGACTGTGCTATTTATGAGGGTAGGTTACAGGATGGCAATCTGGATCAGATGCTACGCGATGTAGAAGGGGACTATAGTGAGAGAGGGTTTGGTAAATTCAAGGGCTTAATAGAGGAATCGGGGAAACCTTTGTTCCCGGGCTGCAAGCCGGAGTATATAAGGTTGTCATCCGTGCTTGAACTGTTGAAATTGAAGGCAAGCAATGGTTGGTCCTACAAGAGTTTCACAGCGTTACTAGGTCTCCCAGCGGACATCCTTCCAGAGATAAATGTGTTGCCCAGAATCATCTACCAAGCCAAGAAGGTTCTTTATCCATTGGGAATGGAAATAGAAAGAATACATACATATCCAAATGACTGTATCTTCTACCGTAAAGAGTTTGCAAACATACATGTATGTCCAGTGTGCAACGCATCCCAATACAAGCGTAAGAATCAATCATATGATGGCGAGGTAATCGAGGTGAAGAAAGGACCTCTTGCTAAGGTGGTGTGGTATCTGTCTGCAATTTTCCGTTTGAAACAGTTTTTTGCGAACTAAAAGGAGGCAAGATTGTTGTGTTGGCATTCGGAGGAGCGTAAGAAGGATGGAAAGATAAGACACACGGCTGATTCTGCCCAGTGGAGAAACTTCGATTGGAGCTCCGGAGACTTCGGTGCAGAACCGAGGAACATAAGGTTTGGGTTGAGTACAGATGGAATGAATCCTTTTGGTAACATCAGCAGTCGACATAGCACCTGGCCCATGAATCTATGTATGTCCAACCTTCCTCCTTGGCTGTGTATGAAGCGGAAGTACATTTTGATGTCACTACTTATCCAAAGGTAGAAGCAACCTGTTGTAGGTGTAAAAACCAAACACGAGTGAGGGGGTGGACGTCGGCCGTCTAACGAGCCCTCGTCCACGAGAGTAAGAAATGACACGAGGATTTATC
Organism: Phyllostachys edulis; assembly: GCA_036346405.1. Taxonomy (NCBI): domain Eukaryota; kingdom Viridiplantae; phylum Streptophyta; class Magnoliopsida; order Poales; family Poaceae; genus Phyllostachys; species Phyllostachys edulis. The sequence continues at coordinate 58,274,470 of CM070550.1, forward strand.
TGAGTTCGGGGTCCGAGAGGACCGCCCTACTCTGTCGGTGAGCCAGCGGGGTACCTCCGTGGGACCCAGAGGCTCACCGGCTTTGAACATGTTTCTTTATTGCTCAAGAGAGCCATCCCTTTGAAAGGAGGGATACATGGAGTATTTATAGGCTCCCAAGCCTGTACAAATGACCAAAATACCCCTTTGGGGATTCCTACCCTATAACACAAGCGAGGGGTATTATAGTCTTTCATGAGTACAATAGCATTTCTCGGGTCTGTATGCGTGTCTTCTGAGAGGCGGGCCCCGTCAGTATGATAGATGAATTATTCTTACAACACTAGCCCCCCTGTCCCTTGACGTTCCGTGAGGAACGCCAAAAGGGGCAGTCTTCGATTGTGCTTTTCGCGTAGAGGTTGATATATTTCAAGGGAGTTCCGATAGAGTTGAATGGTGATGGCGTCCGAAAGTGGGAGGCCGCACCATCTCCACTTTGATTTCCTCGTGAGGCTATATACCTTTGTGCATGTACGCAGATGTGAGCAGACCACGGACAGAGGCAGCCCCCTATGTTGCTTTTGCCTTGAAAACAATCACTTTGGCCACTTATCAGCCTTAGGTCTTCAACAGCATGGTTGGTATAGACCTATTAAAGTGGTAGGGCACTTTGGAGACCAATTAAAAGTAGGAGCAGCTCTTGGAGACCAATTGAAGTGGTCGGCTGCTTTGAAGGCGAGACAGGGAAAGCAAGGCTGCAGATAACCACCTCTCTCCCTTGGATACCTCAATTGCCATCTCACATGCACTCCTTGTCAGCTTCTGCAGCGTCCCCATTTGTTTTCTTTTTAACTCTCACAAACTGCAGAGGGGATCTCCATTGAGGAGAGCAGCAGGCGCAAGTTCGGGCCGGTGCGAAGGGGAGTCCCGAGTGGCGCGCTCTCCGGCGTCTATGGCGAAAGGCGCAGGCCTTCTTCTGCGTCGCTTCGACATCTGCCGCCATGGCGCTGCACGCGACGCCGTGGTCGCGTCGCCTCGTCTGATTTCTTGGCCGTGCCGATGTTCTCTCAGCCTTCTGACGGCCCCGAGCCCGAACTCGTAAAGCGCCCTTGCCGCCGTCGAGCCGAGGCCTTCGCCGCCGCCTCTGAGTCCCGGCGCGCCGCCGCGGCCGCGACGCGGCACCGTGGTGCGCGCCTCATCTAAACGCAGCCGCGCCAGCGTTCTCTCCAGCCTTCGGCGTCGTCCGGGCCCGAGGCCGAGAGCCTGGCCGCCCGTCGAGGCGAGGCCTTCCTGCCGCCTCGAAGTCCCCGGTGCCTCCTCGGCCTTTGTCGAGGAAGGATCGAGTCTTCGAGCCTACTCAAGGAGGTCGACCACCGCCTCCTCGAACTCGCCAAGTCCCGACGCCGCCCTTGCAGTGAGGGGCCAGCAGCGTCGAGTCGGAGGCATCATCGGTGACTCTGCTCCCAGAGGAGTAAGGTGTTGGGGCAGCGCTTAAGATCCACCAAGAATTGCTCCTATTTTGGCACTTCGTTGGAAATTATTTATGATTTCCTCTGCCGATGATTAGTAATACCTATATGACTACTAGAGATGCGCTTGATACGAGGAATTGATGTTTCTTTCCTGAACCTGGTGCCTTGTTACAATATTTAAGTTATATCAGTGGTGCATCTTTTGCCCTTAAGGTGTGCATAAACACTCGCATATTTCTTTATCTTGTGTATGAACAGTGATCGCGGATGTGTTTTGCCTGTGTGTATGTGTTAGCTTGCAGCTGGAAGCCTTGGAGGCCATTATCTAGTCGTTTGTGTGTAACTTGTGTTTGCTTTTGTGGTGAACAATAAGCCCTGGGGGAGAGTGCAGGTGCGAGAGCATGCCTCGAGCGCGAGTGCGTCTTGAGAGTTTTCTTGAAGGCCGGGCACGAGGGTTTGGCAAAGGCCTCGGTAGCGAGGTTTTCTGAGGCCTCGGCACGAGGGTTTTCTGAAGTCCTCGGCCGAGAGGTTTCTTGAGCCTCGGCGCGAGGGTTTCACGAGGTCCTCGGGGCGAGGTTTCTGAGCCTCGGCGTGAGGTTTCTGCGAAGTCCTCGGCCTTGAGGTTTTGCAAAGGCCTCGAGGGTTTTGAGGCCTCGCGGAGCGAGGCAGCGGAGTGCACGAGGCAGGCACATGGTGCGAGGTCATACAGGCGTGCATGATGTCCTTCATGTCGAATCTATCGGCAAGATGTTATATTCCATGTTTCTTTGCCAGCGGCGTGAGGGCCGTGAAGGCAAGCAAGGCACGCGAGGGTGCTTGAGGGCCGAGCAAGAGGGCATGCGCGATGGCCGACGACGTCGTGAAGGCGCCGTGATGGCCCTTGGCGGTTACGAAGTTGTCATGAAGGTGCCGAGGCGGGGCTCGTCTTGAGGCGAGTGGTAGGATTACTCAACACTAGCCCCCCGCCCCTTAGGTGCTGCAAGGACGCCCGGGGGCAAAAGAAGAATGTCGAGGTCTTGTATCCTGTTGTGAATATGTTTGGCCAAAGACTTGGCCAAATTCTAACTTGACGGGAATGTAGACGCTCGAGGTTTTGCCAAAGTCGACTCGTCTGTATGAGGCATGAGAGTGAGGAATATCGAAGGGCACCCATGACTTAGCCAATTTTGGCTTGGTAGATGCGTGGGTGCCCAAAGACTTATCTTATTTTGTACTCCATATCGTGTGAGTGCCCCACGTGAGGCGGTATTAAATTGGCGCTTCTCGTTGGCCCTTCGTGTGGGGTGGTTTTGTTGCTCCATCCACGAAGATGAAGTACTAAATCTTTGAGGCACCCACCGAGGCACAACCCTCGAGCGGGGTTGCATCCAAGCAAAGCCTTGTGTAGGCAAAGTCATGGACATAAGACCGCCCACCGGCTTCTGACCTTCTAGGCGGGCGGCCTTGTCAGCCTTGGCTTTGTGTAAACAATCGTGGACCTTGAGCCGTCGGTAGAAGCATAGCCTTTGAGGCGAAAGTCGTCGAAGTGAAGCCTATGTAGGCGAGATTCTTGAACTTGAGGCCGCCGAGCGAGGCATAGCCTTCGAGGCCGGCGGTGCGTCAGCAGAAGTCTATATAGCGCGGTCTTGGGCGCGAGGCCGTCGCCGAGGCATAGCATTGAGGCCGGCGGTCGTCGAATCAAGCCTAAGTGGCGAAGTCTTGACCTTGAGCCGCCGAGCGAGGCATAGCCCGAGGCCGACGGTGCGTTAAAGTAAAGCCTATGTAGGCGAAGTTGTGAACGCGAGGCCGCCAAGCCGAGGCAAAGCCTTCGAGGCCGGCGGTGGATCAAAGTGAAGCCTATGTAGGCGAAGTTGTGAACGCGAGGCCGCCGAGCCGAGGCAAAGCCTTCAAGGCCGGCGGTGCGTTAAAGTGAAGCCTATGTAGGCGAAGTTGTGAACGCGAGGCCGCCGAGCCGAGGCAAAGCCTTCGAGGCCGACGGTGCATCGAAGCGAAGCCTATGTAGGCGAAGTTGTGAACGCGAGGCCGCCGAGCCGAGGCAAAGCCTTCGAGGCCGGCGATGCATCGAAGCGAAGCCTAAGTAGGCGAAGTCTTGGGCCTTGAGGCCGCCGAGCGAGGCATAGCCTCGAGGCCGGGCGGTGTGTCGGCAAGCCTAAGTAAGCGAGTCTTGGGCCTTGAGGCCGCCGAGCCGAGGCATAGCCTTTGAGGCCGGTGGTGCGTCGAAATGAAGCCTAAGTAGGGCGATCTTGGAGGCGAGGCCATCGAGCCGAGGCATAGCCTTCGAGGCCGGCGGTGCGTCAGCAAGCCTATGTGGCGAAGTCTTAGATCTTGAGCCCAGCGGAGCCGAGGCATAGCCTTGAGGCCGACAGTGCGTCGGCGAAGCCTAAGTGGCGAAGTCTTAGACGCGAGGCCCGCCGCCGAGGCATAGCCGAGGCCGACGGTGCGTCAGTGAAGCCTAAGTGGCCGAAGTCTTAGGCTTGGTCCGTGAGCCGAGGCATAGCTTTCGAGGCCGGTGGTGCATCAAGCGAAGCCTATGTGGCGAAGTCTTGGGCGAGGCAGCCGAGAGCCGAGGCATAGCATTTGAGGCCGGTGGTGCGTCGAATCAAAGCCTAAGTGGCGAAGTCTTGGGCGTGAGGCCGAGAGCGAGGCATAGCCCGAGGCCAGCGGCAGCGTCGGGCGAAGCCTAAGTGGCGAAGTCTTCGACGAGCCGCCGAGCGAGGCATAGCCTTCGAGGTTGACGGTGCGTCGGCCGAAGCCTAAGTAAGCGAAGTCTTAGATCTTGAGGTCGCCGAGCGAGGCATAACCTCGAGGCCGACGGTGCGTCAAGCGAAGCCTATGTGGCGAAGTCTTGGGCCTTGAGCCCGCCGAGCCGAGGCATAGCATTCGTGGCGCGTGCGTCGAATCGAAGCCTAAGTAGGCGAAGTCTTGGGCCTTGAGCCGCATGAGCCGAGGCATAGCCCGAGGCCGATGGTGCGTTAAAGTAGAGCCTATGTAGGCGAAGTTGTGACACGGGCGAGGCCTTTGAGGCGGCGGGCGAGGCAAAGCCTATGTAGGCAAAGTTGTGAACGCGCGTAGAGCAAAGCAAAGCCTATGTAGGCAAAGTAAGTGTGAGCGAGCGAGGCCTTGAGCATTGTCCGAGGCAAAGCCTTCGAGGCCGGCCGGTTCATCAGGCGAAGCCTAAATGGCGAAGTCTTGGGCCTTGAGCAGCCGAGCCGAGGCATAGCCGAGGTCGGCCAGTGCATCGTCAGCGAAGCCTAAGTAAGCGAAGTCTTGGGCCGCGAGCCGCCGAGCCGAGGCATAGCCGAGGCGGGCGGTGCGTCAGCGAAGCCTAAGTAGGTGAAGTCTTGGGCCTTGAGGCCGCCCGGCCGAGGCATAGCGCCGAGGCCGGCATTGCGTCGAGCGAAGCCTAAGTAAGCGAATCTGGGCCTTGAGGCAGCGAGCCGAGGCATAGCCTTCAAGGCGGCGGCAGCGTTGGAAGAAGCTTCGTGTAGGTGAAGTTGTCCTCCTCTTGCTCCGCAGCTTGATGAGAGTTATCGAAGCGGAACTCCTCAGAATCGTCGTAGTTCGAGCTAGAAATGTTGCGGTGATGGGTAGATAACACGGCGTCTCAAGGGAAGAGAGAATGATCAACACTTATTTTTGTAGCAAGATAACATTAGTTCAACATGAGCATTGATCAAAGTCGTTCTTAGTGGGACAAGTAGATTCCCATCACTTTAGATATTAAGATCTCGAGGTGATAGCCTTATCACGAGCATGATGGTCCTTGATCAATATTTGAGCAGACTCAATTGTTGATGATTTGAGCCGCTTCTAAATGAATCATGGACATATTGAAGGGTGCCCATGAGGCTAAGTCGTGGGGCACGAATGACCACACAGGGTGGTAGCCCCAGTGGACTTGGAGGCACTCATGAGGCTAACTCATGTGTACCTAGAAGGTGTGCCCACATCACTAAGTCACAGGCACACCGGAGGGGCGTCCACGAGACTAAGTCATGGGGTACCGAATGACCACTAGAGGTTGTAGCCCCCAGTGGACTTGGAGGTGCCCATGAGGCTAACTCATGGGCACCTTGGATGTGTTCCTCAACAAGAAGTCACAGGCGCACGGTGGCGCCCACGAGGCTAAGTCGTGGGGCGCCAAACTATGAGGCGATGGAGCCTTTTACCTCAGAGGTGGGTTTTTGTGGTGATTGGGAATGCATGAGAATGGTTAACCCTTGAAGCAATGGAGCTAGGCATGCGGGGGACGGGAGGTCGTTAACCGCGTGGCTGGAGTCTAAGGGGCGAGTCCTCATCACATCCATCAACTTGTCTTGGACCAAAGTTGTCGCTCATGCCCTAGGTCTAGTAGGACCACGAGCCACCATGGTGGAGGCGGCAGACGCCCTAGCCATCATGGACTTTGCTAGGGGAGATCGCGGAGGTCGTCGCCCTATGCACCACGAGGTGGTCGCTCATGCCCTAGGGCGATGGGACACGAACCGCCATGGTGGAGGCGACGGACGCCCAAGCCACCATGGACTTTTGTTAGAGAGGCAGTAGAGGTCGTGACGCGCCCACGCACCACGAGGTGGTCGCTCATGCCCTAGGGCTAGTAGGACACGAGCCGCCATGGTGGAGGCGACGGACGCCCAAGCCACCATGGACTTTTGTTAGGGGAGACCGCGGAGGTCGTAGGCCCTACGCACCACGAGGGTGGTCGCTCATGCCCTAGGTCCAGTAGGACATGAGCCGCCATGGTGGAGGCGACGGACGCCCAAGCCACCATGGACTTTTGCTAGGGGAGACCGTGGAGGTCGTACGCCCTATGCACCACAAGGGTGAAATCCCTTGGAGGGAAAGTGTCTTGAGAGCCCATACGAGATTTATATGTCGAGACTGTCCCCTAACAGGAGCGCGTTACGGGGCAGGCCTCATAGCGAGCCTTCATCGCTCGTGCCGCATGAACGTCATGCGTCCCGGGGGTGATGGTTGGCCTCAGAATCCTTAGCCTTCTGGCTGCGAGGGTGCCTTGAGCGCTTTCGCCCATGGATGGAGCCTCATCGACTCGCACAAGGGAGGAGGATGCGCATGGGAGCCCAGGGCATGTAGGATGTTGCCATCCCGAGGTGGATAGCTCGATCTCGATGAGGGTGCTGGTGGGGCTCCTTCAAAAAGCGGATGGGTCACCCACGAGATCATTGCCCTCCGGGGCGGGAGGAGGTTTCGTGGACTTAGAGTATTTTTGGTAGGAGACATAGCCTTTCATCAATTAGCTCGTCCCTACGGTCGGCGCCAATGTTGTAGGTGTAAAACCAAACACGAGTGAGGGGGGTGGGCGTCGGCATCTAACGGGCCCTCGTCCATGAGAGTAGAAATGACACGAGATTTATCTGAGGTTTAGGGGTCCGAGAGGACCGCCCTACTCCTGTCGGTGAGCCAACAGGGGGGTACCTCCGTAGAGGGAGCCCCTAAGGGCTCACCAGTTTGAACATGTTTCTTTATTGCTCAAGAGAGCCATCCCTTTGAAAGGAGGGATACATGGAGTATTTATAGGCTCCCAAGCCTGTACAAATGATCAAAATACCCCTTTGGGGATTCCTACCCTATAACACAAGCGAGGGGTATTATAGTCTTTCATGAGTACAATAGCATTTCTCGGGTCTGTATGCGTGTCTTCTGAGAGGCGGGCCCCGTCAGTATGATAGATGAATTATTCTTACAACACAACCTGGGAACGATATTGATGTGTACCTAGCACCATTGCTCACTGCTTAGCTGGTACCAAGAGTGTATGGTTGAACAACTCGCACAAAACTGTGTACATGCGTCATCGTAGATTCCTTCCCAAGTATCACTCATACTACAAGATGAAGGATGAACATACCTTCTCCCAGCTTACTACACTCTGTCCAAAGCCGAGAGAAAGGAACTGTGCCAAAGCTTACATAGTGTGAAAGTTTTGTCCGGTTACTCCGCCAGCATGAAGAAACGTGTTTCTATGGAAGATTTAAAATTAATTGGTATAGTCTCATGATTGTCATGTGCTGATGACACAAATCTTTCCTGTTGCAATTAGAAGTATTTTGCCGAACAAGGTCCGAGTGGTAATCATGAAGCTGTGTTATTTCTTTAACTCAATTGCTTAGAAGGTCATCTATCTCAAAGGACTAGATGCTTTGCAGGTCGAGGTGGTGACGACTCTATATCATCTTGAGATGTATTTTCCTCCGTCATTTTTCGATATCATGGTCCATCTCATTGTTCACCTTATGAAACAGATAAAGATATATGGCCCTATGTTCCTACGTTATATGTACCCGTTTGAGAGGTACATGGGAATTCTCAAGTCCTATGTATGGAATCGATCTCGGCCAGAGGGTAGCATCATCAAATGTTATCCAACCAAAGATGTCATTGAGTTTTGCGTCGACTACATGGCTCAGGTAGAACCGATAGATGTGCCTCTATCTCGTCATGAGGGGAGGCTAGAAGGTATCGGGACCATTGGAAGGAAAGAAATCACTCCCGAACTGGATATATACGCTGAAGCCCATTTTATGGTCTTGCAACACATGACGCAAGTGTCTCCATACATTTACAAGAACAAGGACATGGTACGCCAACAGAATCCAAGCCGGTCAGAGGTTTGGATCACGAGAGAGAACAACTGTCGGTTCAACAAATGGTTAAAGGTGCGATTCACTGGGAGGTCATCAAGTGATGATATGCTGCCATGGTTGGTAAAAGGGCCAAAATTTACAATTTTGACATGGCAAGGATACGACATAAATGAGTACACATTTTATACGATAGCTCAGGATAGAAAGAGCACAGTTCAGAACAACGGTGTCCGCATAGATGCGTTTCGCGCGCAGTTCAATACCGTTGGGTTGGATTCCTACTATGGGTTCGTAGAGGAGATTTGGGAGCTCGACTTCGTACTTTTCTAGATCCTCCTGTTTCGGTGTCATTGGGTCAAACTTTCACAGGGTGTGAAGGTCGACAAATATGACGTCACTACTGTGGACCTCAAATGTGTCGGATACATGGACGAACCATTCATACTCGCTATGCAAGTTGTTCAAGTTTTTTATATAAAGGACCCTACAAATAAGAACCACCACGTAGTTCTTAAAGGAAAATTATGGATTGTCGGAGTTGAGAATGTCGTGGATGAGGAAGAGTACAATCAATTTGACAAGTTTTCTCCTTTCGGAGACGACATCAGGCTCGAGAAAGAATCCAATGAGGAAGCTAGCTATATGTGCGTTGATCATCGTGAAGGGCTATTTTTTCAAACGAAATAGCCAAGTGGAATTAAACACGGTGAACACCTATTTGAAAAATTGTTCCATTGTAATTAAGAATTAAACGCGACATGTAATTAAGAAATTATTCTATTGTAATTGATTCACTAATTAAGAAATTATTACATCTGTGATTGTATTTGCTTTCTTGTTTTCAGAGGGCATGGCTAGCATTTCCTGAGACTAGCCGAAAAACATAATATTTTTTAGCTATATAAGAAACTATCACTGGCGGTTTAGTAGAACAAACCATCTATGATATATGTTGCACAGACGGTTCCTAAGGTGCCAAAACATTTTGCCTCCCGCGCAAGAGTCCCCACACACGCATCCAAAAATTCCCCCCCGCCCGCGCTGAGCATCACAGATGGTTCCATAATAGAACTGTCTGTGATACTTATCACACACGGTTCTCAAATATAACCGTCTGTGATACTTGTCACACACGGTTCTCAAATATAACCGTCTGTGATATGCTGCCTTATCACAGATGGTTCTTTAACAGAACCATCTGTGATTGAGAATATCACAGACGGTTCTTTGCGAGAATCGTTTGTGATATCCCTTTATAAGTAGGGCCCTACTAGGGTTTGTGCTCTTACTCCTCAGAGCTCACTTGCCTGTCCGCCTCCCCCCACGCCCTTGCTTCCCGTGTTCCTCCCAAGCCTCCTCTCTCTACGTCGGCGTCCTTACTTCCTGTGTTCCTCCCGAGCCTCCTCTCTCCGCGTCGTTGTCCCCGCGCCTCCTCCTCCCCGTGCCGGTATCCTCCCTCTGCGACCCCCGACCTCGATGATGCCTCGCTCCCTCGACCTCGACTCCCTCTTCGTCCATTCCTCCCACCAAGGTACGAGCTCACCTCTTTGAATTGTGCTAGTAGAAGTTTCAAATTGTGCTGATTTGATTGACTCTAGCACTGGAAGATATTACTTAGTAATGTTGTGGGAGGTACGAGCTCACTGATTTGGATTGTCTAATATTGTGTCATATTATTCATGCTCATCAGGTCACTCTGTTTCATTATGTTGATGTTGTTTGGTCATTTTGCTCCATTCTGTTGGTAGCTTTGGCTTATTATGATTCACTGTGATTATTGTTCAATCATTGTTTCATAATGTTGATGTTTTTTGGTTCAATTGAAATATTGACAGATTAATTGTAGTATTTAATTTGTGATAGAATTTTGACCCAAGTGGCAAGGAGGCCAGGAATACAACTTGAGCAACCCGACATCTGAGAGTAATAAACAACAATCTAAATATGAGCATTATGCTGATTTATTTTGTTGTTAATCTTACAGTGATACCATTGAGTTAATCTTATAGTGGTGCCATTGAGTCACTTACATTATGCTAACTATGTTGAGTTGTATTACATTCCTAGTTTCCATAGATAGCAAGTAAGCGAGATGGCGTTGCACTGCAAATCTTCATTTGCCGTCATCGGCGTCATGAATGAATGTCCGGATCTCGAGGAAAGTGGTACGTTAGCGAGATGGCAGAGGAATATAAAAAATGCCTGAGGGTTGAATGACCATCATGGCCGTCAATACCGCTGGGGTCCCTCTGCTTCCCAAGAAAGCAGTGCAGCATTCTGGACTACCTGCGCTATACTTGGAAGGGAACAGGTCCCCATCACCACACATAGATGGAAGGATCTGACGGACGTAGAGAAAGCGTAGCTGTGGACTGAAATTACAAGGTTGTTCATGATCTCAGGAGAAGTCTAAGGACTCGTGCGACGGCAGGCGTTTCACGTGATGGGAAAAGCATCGAAGACCTTTAAGAGCAAGCTTATCACGGAGTACGTGAAAAAGGATCAGACACCCTGCACGAAGTATCATTTCGTGTCGTCGAATACATGGGACACCTTTGTGCGGATGAAGACGATAGCATAATTTCACAAGCAAATTGCGGCGCATGAGGCTATCCAGGCACAAAACACTCACCCCCACAAACTCGGCACCGCTAGGTACGCGGGTAAACTCCCGCAATGGATGTGAGTGAGGACGATGAGGCGATCTGGTCGGAGGTCTCCCTGCCATTTGCTGCGATCACAAACGAGCATGCCAAAAACTGGTTAAGAGCGAGGGCCTTAACCACGTCGTCGGGCGCCATCTCTTTCACAAACCCGAAAGACGAGGGAGTGTCCTAACGCCTAGTATGATCTATCGAACTTCCTAGTTTTTAATAAGTTTATAACTTCATAGGGTCTAAAATAACATGATGGCCTCTTGCATCAAACATTGAGTATTCTCAGGCTCCTTCGAAGCAGTCAGGGAGAAGGATATACTATCCAGACCCAAGGAAACAAGGAGCACCCGGGTCGTATGCAAGGCCTTGGGATTTATGTAACTTGGAGGCAGGGATTCACACACGACTCTGAAGCGTATAGGAGTCGAAAGAGATCCAAGGTCGAGCGCGAGGCACAGTTGGAAGAGAAGATTAGTGCATAGATTACTGCACAATTTCAAGGACAGATAACATTATTGTAGGAACAAATGAATCAACTCATTAACCAGTCGCACGCTGCCTCCGTGATTTTGGGAGCCAGTCCCCCTCAACGTCGGATTAGCGTCGCGTCCACGCTTGCACTTTCTGAACTTGGCGAGTCCAATTATGTATTGACATCATCCTGGTAATGTACATCTCTGGAATGCTCCAAAGATAGACCTGTAGGACGCCTTAGCTATTTGTGTTTTATTTTGTAGGAGTTCACGCCCTGCAGGCTCCAAGTGAGGCTGATTGGGTCTATTTCTGTTGAGGCTGGGCGGGGGGTGGTGTTTTCATGCCAGGAAGAGACGGTGGTGCACGGTGCCCAGCTGGCGTAGGGTTACGCCAAGGTCCAGGTGGACATGGTATATGATAATTTTATGGCCTTCCCACTGGAGAAGCGCTCGAGCAAAGACATCATAACACTAGGGGATGCCTTGTACACTTATGTCCAGTGGCCCAAGAGGGACATCGCCCTTGACCCTACAGTGTTGCGATCTCTACCACATGGCGACCTTGATGACTCCACCTCTCTAGGCCTCCGCATCGGCTCCCATGGATACAAGGTCGAAGAAACAAGAAAAGCGTGCCGAGTTGTCCCCCCTCCCAAGATGTATATCACACGAGGCGCTAAGGCCAAATCGAAGAAGATTAACGTGCCTACAGAGCAACGATCTCCACACGGCCATGCCTCTCCAACAGAACCCTCGATGACTCTAACTCAACCCCTGCTTCAGAAGGCCTATGTATTGTCTATCGTGGAGACGGTGCCGAAGTAACAAGAAAAGTGTGTCGAGTCATCTTCTGAGAAGACATGTAGCAGGCTAGGCGCTAAGGCCAAATCGAAGTAGATTAAGGTGCCTGATAAGCCCGGGACGTTCTCCCTCGGAATGCCATTGGTCTCGACACAATGTTACGCCACGCTGGTTTGGCTTTTGGGACTTTGCATGCCTGGTACAGGCGGCATACCGACGAGGCGAGGGAAGACCGGCCTACTGGATTCTCCGTCAGTGATAGTAGGATTGTTTGTGAGAAGATGCTTCTTGTTCAGAACTATCTGTGATAGTTTTTTTCACAAGTGGTTATTGTTTAGAACTGTTTGTTATATCTTTTTCACAAACAGTTAAAAAACCATTGGTGATGACCTCATATCATCACAAACCCATAAAGACAGACGGTTCAAAAAACCATCTATGATGACAATTTTAAATAGTCTATGATGACCTTTTCTATAGTACTGATGCTCGCATATGCATAGAAATCACATCACAAGTAACAACAGCAGTATACCCATCCAAATAAAATTTTACCTCCACTTGGTTTGTGATCGAAATGTGCTTGAACCTCTAAAGCAACAGATATGGCTCTGGATGTGGCTTTGTGACCAACCCCAATCTATCCACAAGTGTTTGGTTTGCAGCGTTTGTCAAGCTTCCCATATCTATCATCATATAGCACAATCTGTCCTCCCCACTCGACTCCGATTGAAGAATATGTAGCTCGGATCGTGAAGTAGATCCTCCTCACATTGATATATAGTATAGCTGAATTGCATGACCAGTTTCATCTCCTTCATGTCGGCCATGTCGATCCTTAATCTTCATAGCAACAAAGTACCATGAGCAACTGAAGCTCTGATACCACCTGATAAAGATCCAACTAGTTGATTAGAAGGATCCCGAATTGTTGGCCCAACCACTACTACAAAACAGGCTATACTGGATGCTTCATCACAGACGGTTCCAAAGGAACCGTCTATGTTGTACTTATCACAGACGGTTCCTTTGGAACCGTCTGTGATACATAACTATCATAGACAGTTTGTAAATAGAATCGTCTATAATAATTCACAGACGGTTCTTAATAAGAACCATCTGTGATAATCGCAGACATCACAGACGGTTCTATTTACAAACCGTCTATGATAGTGGACCGTGACAGACGGTTCTTAATAAGAACTGTCTGTGATATGCAGGCATTATATAATACACGGCCGTCCTGACAGACCCCCCTACCCCTAGCGCTTCCACCCCCTTCTCGTTTGAGCCGCCACCCCTGCTGCCTCCTCCCCCATCGCACCACCTTAGGGAGGAGAAGGAAGGGAAGAAAGGAGGCAAGGAGGAGAAGGAAAGGAAGAAGCTAAAGAGAGGAGAATGAGAGGATGAAGAAAGGGATCCCACGGGATATTTGGGAGTTTCATCGTGAGCTCCGAGGGTAACCATCTGTAACCCTTTATATTTGCTCTAGGTTAATCGCTAATCAATTTTAGTATGTTTGGTCAATAAGAACAATACTTGTGGTTTATTAATCTAATTTAATACTAATTTGTTACATGCGTAGCGTAGATAGACCAAAACTGGATGTATGGTGTGAACCATGTGAGTGAAGAGTACATTAATGGCGTGTTTGCTTTTAGAAGAGCCACCGAGCAGGATATGTTGAAGAATGGGATAAAAATTTATGTACTGTCCATGCATTGATTGTGGTAATCTGAAGATGTTTAACAACCCAGCGCAGATCGAAGCGCACTTGATTCGAAGGGGTTTCAAAAAGGGGTATACATGTTAGACCAGTCACGGTGAAGAGCAGATTATACATGAAGTTAATAATAACGACATCACTGAGGAAGTCAACGATATGTCGGATGTGGACTGTGCTTTTGATGAGGATAGGTCGCACGATGACAATCTAGATCAGATGCTACGCGTTGCAGAAGAGAACTACAGTGAGAGAGAGTTTGGTAAATTCGAGGGCTTAATGGAGGACTCGGGAAAACCTTTGTTCCCTGGCTGCAAGCCGGAATACACAAGGTTGTCATCCGTGCTTGAACTGTTGAAATTAAAGGCTAGCAATGGTTGGTCCGACAAGAGTTTCACGGCATTGTTAGGTCTCCTAGCGGACATCCTTCCGGAGGGAAACGTTTCCTAACACCACCTACCAAGCCAACAAGGTTTTTTGTCCATTGGGAATGGAAATAGAAAGAATATATGCATGTCCGAACGATTATATCATCTACCGTAAAGAGTATGCAGACATGCATGTATGTCCCATGTGCAAAGCATCCGATACAAGCATAAGAATACCGCTAAGGTGAAGCAAGGACCTCCTGCTAATATGTTGTGGTATCTGCCTATAATCTCATGTTTAAAACATTTATTTGTGAACCGAAAGGAGGCAAGACTGCTGCGTTGGCACTCGGAGGAGAATAAGAAAGATGGAAAGGTAAGACACTCTGGTGATTCTTCCCAGTGGAGAAACTTTGATCAAAGTTTCAAAGAGTTCGATGCGGAACCGAGGAACATAAGGTTAGGGTTAAGTACAGATGGAATGAATCATTTCGGTAACATGAGCAGCTGATAAAGCACATGGCCTATGAATCTAAGTGTGTACGACCTTCCTCTTTGGCTGTGCATGAAGCGGAAGTATATTTTGATGTCACTACTTATCCAAGGGCCGAAGCAACCTAGGAACGATACTAATGTGTACCTAGTACCATTGCTGGAAGATCTTGTAACACTGTGAAACGAAGGAGTACAAGTATGGGATGCGTACAATCGAGAGAACTTTACTTTACGCGCCATGTTGTTCTGCACCATCAATGATTTTCCTACCCTTTGGTAACCTGTTGGGGTTCAGTACAAAAGGAGCCGAAACTTGTCTACACTGCTTAGATGGTACCGAGAGTGTATGGCTGAACAACTCGTGCAAAACTGTGTATATACGTCACCGTAGGTTCCTTCCCACGATTCACCCATACCACAAGATGAAGAAACAATTCGACAGAAATAAGGAGGACGGTTCAAGTCCAAGGGCTTTTAGAGGGAAAGAGGTCTATGATATGGTTAAGGATATCGATGTTGTGCTTGGGAAGGGATGTAAATTAAGGATCCATCAAAAGAACATCTGGAAGAAGCGGTCAATTTTTTTGGGACTTGCCTTATTGGGAGCACTTAGAAGTTCGCTACTGCATCGACATCATGCACGTGGAAAAGAATGTATGTGATAGCTTGATTGGTCTCTTACTGAACATTAGTGGCAAAACAAAAGATGGTGTTAATACACAGCGTGACTTGGTTGATATGAACATATGGACCGAGTTAGCACCGAAAGAGACCGATAAAGGATGAACGTACCTTCCCCTAGCTTGCTACAATCTGTCCAAGGCCGATCGAAATGAACTGTGCCAGAGCTTGCATGGTGTGAAAGTTCCATCCGGTTACTTCGCCAGCATTAAGAAACTTGTTTCTATAGAAGATTTGAAATTAATTGGTATAAAGTCTCATGATTGTCATGTGCTGATGACATAAATACTTCCTGTTGCAATTAGGAGTATCTTGCCAAACAAGGTCCAAGTGGTAATATTGAGGCTGTGTTATTTCTTTAAATCAATTGCTCAGAAGGTCATCGATCCTGAAGGACTAGATGCTCTGTAGGACGAGGTGGTGATGACTCTATGTCATCTTGAGATGTATTTCCCTCCGTTATTTTTCGATATCATGGTCCATCTCATTGTTCACTTTGTAAAAGAGATAAAGATATGCGGCCCTATGTTTCTACGTCATATGTACCCGTTCGAGAGGTACATGAGAATTCTCAAGTCCTACGTACAGAATCGATCTCGACCGGAGAGCAACATCATCGAAGGTTATGCAACCAAAGAGGTCATTGAGTTCTGCGTCGACTACATGGCTTAGGTGGAACCGATAGGTGTGCATCTATCTCGTCATGAGGGGAGACTGGAGGGTATCGGGACCATCGGAAGGAAAGCAATCACTTCCGACATGGATACATACGCTCAAGCCCATTTCACGGTCTTGAAACACATGACCCAAGTGTCCCTGTACATCGATGAGTACAAAGACATGGTATGCCAACAGAATCCAGACCGTTCGGAGGTTTGGATTACAAGACAGCACAACCATCGGTTCAACGAATGGTTAAAGGTGCGATTCACTAGGAGGTCATCAAGTGATGATGTGTTGCTATGGTAAAAGGGCGAAAATTTACAATTGTGACATGGCAAGGATACAACATAAATGGGTACACATTTTATACGACAGCTCAGGATAGGAAGAGCAGAGTCCAGAACAACGGTGTTCGCATAGATGCGTTTCACGAGTAGTTCAATACCGCTGGGCCACGTGGGCTGAACTCCTACTATGGGTTCGTAGAGGAGATTTGGGAGCTCTACTACGTACTTTTCAAGATCTTCCTGTTTTGATGCCATTGGGTTAAACTTCCGCATGGTGTGAAGGTCGACAAGTACGACGTCACTACTGTGGACCTCAAATGTGTCGGATACAAGGATGAACCATTCGTACTCGCTAAGCAAGTTGTTCAAGTTTTTATGTAACGGACCTAGTAAATAAGAACCGACACGTAGTTCTTCATGGAAAAAGAAGGATTGTCGGAGTTGAGAATGTTGTGGATGAGGAAGAGTACAATCAATTTTACGAGTTGTCTCCTTTCGGAGATGGCATCAGGCTCGAGGAAGAACCCAGTGAGGAAGCTAGCTATATGCGCGTTGATCATCATGAAGGGCTATATTTTAATTAAGGATTTATTCCATTGTAATTTATTCCATAACATGAGACATAATCTGTGTTTTCTACTCTTGGTTATTATTTCGGTGTCAATGTGGACTTGCTATGTGCTATGGACTTGTAATCTCTTATTTTGATGTCAATGTGGAATTGTCATGTGTTAATGTGTTATGGATTTGCCATCTCTGATTTTGCTGTCAATGTGGACTTCATTGTAATGTGAAATGAAAATATTATGCACTTCTACAGCCGTCTCATGTCCTAATATGTCAAATATGATGGACTTAATGTCTCCCTACTCTTGTATGGCCTATAAAGGTTCATGTGCTCTCATGCCAAATTATGGATTTTATTGTTATGAACTAGTATGCTATAGAATACTTGTTGCACATATCTCTGATTTTTTAAAAAAATTTGGATCACATAGTAGAATATCACAGACGGTTCTATCATGGAACCATCCGTGATAAGTAATCACAAACGGTTCCATAATAAAACCGTCTATGATATCCCTTTATTAGTAGGGTACTGCTAGGGTTTGCACCCTTACTCGTCACTTCCCCTCCCCAACACCTTACTCCTCACTCGCCCTTTTGCCTCCCCACCCGAGCGCACCTGACCTCGATGCCACCGCCATCGACGATGCCCCTGCTGCTCCTCGAGAGTGACTCACCTTCGACGCCGCCCCTACTTCCAGCCTCGAGTCCCTGACAACGCTTGGCCACCCCCTACTACGTCGCGTCATCGCCAGCCCCGATTCCTCCACCCATCGCTGCTGTCCTCTTCCTCTCCAGCTCATCACCGGCTTCGCTGTCCTCTCCAACTTGTTGCCTCCTCCCCCTAAAGCGCAGCTTCCTCTGCATCCCGTCGCTGGTGCCCTAGGGTATGATTTGTGCCATTTCACTTGTTTGGGTTCTTCAACTCATACATATAATTAATGCATAAAAAACATTCCCGATACATTTGCAATGTACAGCCAATTTATGTAATGTAATGCACTGGACTTTTCTCAAGAAAATGATGGATATATATAGAATGAAATGTCAAATGCTAAATGGCATATTACAAGAATGATGAACTTTTCTGATGGATCAATCTTTCCTAAAAATTATATTGTTGAAAACTTCTAGGTCTAATTGGCACTTCTATGTTTTTTTGTTAGAAACAGGCACCTAGCCAGATTTGTTGCACCAATATATATTGCTTTGAACATTAGTACGATCTTCAAGATTCAACTTTGACCATGAATTTTTTATCACATTAAGTTGGTTAGTACATACCTATAAGAATGTGTTATTAGGAAATTATTTTTCATGATGAATCTACTAGTATTATATTCATATGTTTGGTATATATAAATATTTTACATATATTAGCAGTCGAAATTACAAAAGTTTAACCGTACTTTCTTAGAGAGAGAGAGAGAGAGAGAGAGAGAGAGTGTGATTCGGGAAAAACAAATAATATCTTATAACTTCAACGATCGACTTATAAGTAGAACTCGGAAGGTAGGTTCCACCTATTATTTGATACATCATTTTGTGGCTTTAAATGCAGTGCTACATGTATGTGGTTGAGGAATTTATAGCACAAGATCGAGTACTATGAAATCATATATTCTCATGCATCTATGTTGTACAAGTAGTCATACAATTATGTCACCGAACCAGACCTGTACCAGTCACATGCACATGGAAACCTTTTATCTTTGCTTCATATATGTTCCTCTCCTTTTTCAAAATTGTAATGTTAAAGCTTTCATGTCCTTAAATATTTATGTCGTTATTGATCATACCAAGAAATCCATAAGGAAGTAACTACAACTATAGCATGACAAAAGAACTGCGAATGTTCAATAAAATAGTAAATGTTTGTACCACAAGGTCATTGATAAATGTAGTTATCAGAATGTTATCTCTATAGGACATCTCTTGCCATAAATACAGCAAAACAATTATTTATAATGTCCTAGGGGAAGATCTAAGAGTTTGCAATAGAACAAATATATCAAAAAGAAAAGAAAATGTGGTAAAGTGAATATAAATAGAAGGACATTACAACTCCTTTCATTTAGATTTTATTAGGATGCACTGAATTTGTTAGTCTCTTTTACCCTGTTGCATGTTTTTTCTTTGCTATTAAAAGCTAGAACATTTATCAACCTTTTTCTTGTACGTAATAGATACTATTTGTTTATATAGTTAATTGGTTGGGTAACTTCTATTTTTTCTGTATAAAATATGTTTCCAAGGAAAATTATCTTCGAAAATACCTAGTGGATATCAACTTGCAATCCATTTTATTTAAACTCTCAGCGTTTGAATTCTGAAATTTTAGTTCATTGCATATGTAACTTATATAGAGAGCAAGTAAGTGAGATGGCGTTCGCACCGTCTTCACCGCCGTCATCGACATCGCTAAATGCGTCTGGATCTCCGAGGAAAGTGGTACGTTAGCGAGATGGTAGAGGAATATCGAAATTGCCTGCAGGCCGAATGACCATCACGGAGGTCAATGCCGTTGGGGTCCCTCTGAGTCCCAAGAAAGCAACGACAAAATTTCAGACCATCTGCGGGATACTTGGAAGGGAACGGGTCCCCATCACCACACCAAGTTGGTAGTCTCTAATGGACGTAGAGAGAGGCCAGCTGTGGATTAAAATTTTCAAGCTTGTTCACTATCCTAGAAGCAGACCAGGCACGTGTGGAACGGTAGGCATTGCTCACGGTGGGACACGCATGGAGGACCTTCAAGAGCACGCTTGTCATGAAATATGTGAACACAAGTCGGACACCCTTCACGAAGTATCAATTCTTGTTACATGATATATGGGACGCATTTGTGCGGATGAAGACGACACCGAATTTCAGGAGCAAAGTGCGGTGCACAAGGCTCTCAAGGCACAAAACACTCACCCCCACAAACTCGGCACCACTGGGTACATAGGTAAAACCATGCAATGGGCGGCGGAGGACGAGAACGCAACCCGACCATTTGCTAGGATCACAAAAGAACGCACTCGAAGCTAGTTAAGAGCGAGGGCATCAGCCACGTCTTCGGGTGGCATCTCTTTCACAAACCCAACAGACGAGGAAGTGTCCCAACGTTTGGTAAATATGTCGAACTACCTAGTTGTTAATAAGTCCATAACTTCATAGTGTCTAAAATAACGTGATGGCCTCTTGCAGCAAGCATTGACTACCAAATCTTCCCAAGGCTCCTTCGAAGTACTCAGGGAGAAGGATATACTATCCACGGCCCTGGGAAACAAGGAGCACTCGGGTCGCACACGAGGCGTTGGGGTTTACGTACCTTGGAGAGATCCAAGGGCGAGCGCGAGGACCGGTTGGTAGAGGAGATTAGTGCGAGGCTTACTGCAAAATTTCAAGGACAGATAACAAGATTGTAGGATCAAATGAATGAACTCCTCAACCAGTCGCAAGCCGCCCTTGTTATTTTGGCTGCCAGTCCTCCTCAACATCGGAGTAGCGTCGCATCCACACAAAATTCTCAATATGGTGACACCCAATTACCTATCGACGACATCAAGGTAATGTACATCTCTGGAATGCTCTAAAGATAGACCTATAGGACACTTTCGCTAATTGTGTATTGTTTTGTAGGAGCCGACGCCCTGCAAGCTCCAAGTGAGGCTGGTTGGGTCCATTTCTATTGAGGCTAGGCGGGGGATAGCGTATCCATGCTAGGAAGGGATAGTGCAGCACGGTGCCCAGCTGGCGCAAGGTTACACCAGGGTCTAGGTGGACATGGTACATGATAATTTCATGGCCGCCCCACTGGAAATTCGCCCGAATGAAGGCATCAGAACACTAGGGGATGCTATGTACACTTTTATCCAGTGGCCCAAGAAGGACATCGCCTTGGACCCTGCAATGCCGTGATCTCGACATGACCTCGTCTCTCCAACAGGACCCTCGATGACTCCACCTCAACCTTTGCTTTAGAAGGCCGCCTCATTGGTTCCCATGTAGAAGACACTGAAGGAATAAGAAAATCGTGTCGCCGTATTGGTTCCCGAGTCGTCTCACGGGAAGATGTGTAGTGGGCAAGTCGTTAAGGCCAAATCGAAAACGAAGAACATTAAGGCGCCTCCCAAGCTCGGGAAATACTCCCTCGGAAGTCCGTTGGCCCCCAACACAGTATTAGCCTGCGTTGGAGTAGGTTGCTAGTCTTTGCATGTCTGGTACACGCGGAAGACCAAAGAGAAGGGGTGCGATACTGGAATCATCGTTAGATACACGAACGAGCATTTCTTAGATGAGCTGGGCCACTTCGTTGTGGGCTTCGGCAACTTATTCGACCTATACAACCTCAAAGCCCTCGACGCCTCACTTCTACGATGCTGGACACTGTAAGTGTGTACAATCAAGTTCTACATTCACGTAATACCAATAAATGTCACAACTCATTGCTTATATATAGATACATGATGAAAATGGCCCGGCAATGGCGAGAACCGGTGGGTTTCCTCGACCCATACTAGATCTCTGAGCAATGGATCATCGAAGATGCATCCTATGTCATGAAATACATAACGATGAGATTGCTTACTCAGGGCGACAAGGACTACATAATAGTGCCCTACAACCAGAAGTAAGTACTTCACTACTTGCTATACAAATTTTATTTGCACTTTATACGCAACACAAACTTAAGTCTAATGACTATAGAGACATACATGAGTAGGTTGCACTGGATCCTTTTAGTCATTGTACCAAAGAGGAATAAGGTAATATACCTTGATTCCCTACTCAACAAAAAGCACGACTTCACCCTTGTGGAAGGAATACTTGACAGGTATGCTCATTTCCTCTATACATAACTCTATTATAGTCTTCCTTCGTTTGAAATGGTCGAGGATAACTTTTTGAAATCACGTAGGTTGTTTAACGCCTATGTTGCCGAGAAAGGGACACACAAGGAATTGAGCGTCACACTGCAACACAGGACGCGATTTTTGATACGCACTACAACACAATAATCATATATCACACTTCGTAATAATGCATCTCGAACTGACTATGCCTATATATGTAATCCTATTTTTGCAGTGTCACCAGCAAAAACAAGATCACCTATGTGCATTCTACGTTGATTAAGAGGTTTGTCAATCTCGTAATAATTATTTCCTAATTATAAATTTGAATATATATATATATGTATATATATATATATATATATATATATATATATATATATATATATATATGCATATATATGCTTACTACTTTACTCCTGCTAGTGATAGGGCATTAATCTCGATTTAGATTCACTCGTTATGACCGAGATCTCGGAGGTTTGAGGAATGCTCTACGGCTTCATCATTACGGAGATCGTTAACACCGATGGAGAGTTTCACTCCGTCGACACCACTGAACGACCTTCAAACAATTGATTCAATTGTAATTCACTTTGAGTAGTTGTAATTCAATTGTAACTCTAGTGACAATACTTGAACATACTCTTTTGTAATTGATTTTGAGTTGTAAATGATCACTTGGAGTTGTCAATAATTGATTCATCTATGATTTATCTGTTTTCTGCTTGCTTGTTTTCAGAAGGCATGGCTAGCAATTCCTAAGGCTAGCCAAAAATTAGAAAAAAAAAGGTAAAAAAAAGGTATGGTATAAAGAAATCACACAGAGTTCTATTTACTAACGGTCTTTTATGGTATAAACCGTCTATGAATAACAAAAAACATATGTGTTGTGCTACTATCACAAAAAGACGACCGTCTGTGATGTTTCATACTCTTTTGTAATTGAATAAAATCACTTGGAGTTATCAATAATTGTGATATGCTAGCAATTCCTGAGGCTACGGATATCACAGATGGTTCTATTTACTAACCGTTTGTGATATGTCTTCAATCACAGATGGTTTGTAAATAGAACCGTCTGTGATATCCTACATATTACAAACGGTTATTGGTTGAAACCGTCTGTGATAGTAGCCCTTCAAAGACGGTTTTAACAAAAAAACATATGTGTTGTGACTTATCACAGACGACTCAAAAATCGTATGTGATAACCGCATGTTATCACAGATACATAAATTCAGACGGTTCAAAAACCATTTGTGATGACGGTTCTGAACCGTCTGTGATGACCCTCTCTGTAGTAGTGAATCTTTCACAGTACACACGAAGATTATTATTGCTTCGTCTTCTTCTCTTTGCTTTAGATAAACAGTACCATGCACATGAACAATGCCGAATAGGATGTTTTGAGGAGTGAATAGCAATCTTACGAACCAATTCGGGTGAATTGAATTGCAAGAAAATCAACACACTCACAAACCAATCTAATAGATTGAATCATAAGTAGCAGTAGTCTCGATGAATAGTATCCATGCATGAATAGTAACCATATGTGAACAATGTCGTACTCTTGATCTCTCTCTCCATCTCTTAAGAACAACAAGCTTCTCATCTCCCAAACATAAGAACACACAATATGTGCCAAGTGGCTTTTCTGATTTTTATTCATCTAAATCATAACTTGTCTTTACATGGTGCGGTCATGGGGCTTAACTAGGCTCCCACGCAAGCACAATGGTTTTGGATAAACAGTACCACACGTGAACAGTACCAAGGTAGTTAGGATCACGATCCTACTCTTAGAATCTTATGATTCTACGAACCCACGACAGTCTGTCGATCCAAATCTCACTGTCGATCCGATCCTACTCAAGGTAGTTAGGATCGCGATCCTACTCTTAGAGTCTTATAGTTCTACGAACCCACGACAGTCTGTCGATCCAAATCGCATTGTCGATCCTACTCGTAGAGACTTAGGGCAATTTTTTTTAGAGGCCAGGCTTTGCTGATATTTTGTTTTAGAGCAAAATTTGTTGATATTAATTTCTGAGAATGAAACTATAAATAAACAAGGAGCATGCAAAATATTGTATCAGTGTGGTAATGCTACTACAAATATCTATATTATGGCATGAGCAATCTTGAGCTTGATAATGATAAGCTATTTTTATTCCTGGAGTATGTCTAGCTGCTTTTAAGGAACATGCAAGTGGTAAACCATATAAGAATCATACAAACTTATAGTATAGATGTTAAATATGTGTATTTTTATAATTTCGTAGAATCGTCGATTCTACGATTCGATATTATGATTTCAATCCTACCGAAGACAAATCAATCCAACTTAGGATCTCGACTCTAACTACCTTGAATAGTACACATGAATAGTGTCTAAAACAAACTCAACCTCCTAAACGCACACAACTCAGACTCTCCTATTTTTTTTTAAAAAGCAAAAAGGGATTTTGGATTTACTAGCTAAAACTGAAACTAACCCCATCTCAAACTATCCTATTTGGATGAACAATACCACGCGCGTGAATAGTGTCCGAATCAGAAATCAAAAGTGATGGCTGTCCAAGAATAGAGATCAAAACGGAATCCAAAGGAGTCTCACATGGAAACCAAATATCTCTTCCCTTTGCTCCTTCTTGCACCAGCCTTCTTGTGTCGCAAACCATCGAAGCTTCTCATGCCGTACGTCTAGTTTCCACCTTGGCCCCCACGCGGCCACTTTGTCACTGCACGCTATGCATGCATGCTTGGCCTCCCATGCATAGCCTTTGGCCTAGGTGTGTTTTCCTCACACGCCGCATGTCTTCCTTGTCTAGCCTTGCTTTCGGTCGAAAGCAAGCATTGCCTTCTTTTCCTTTGTCGTCCTCCCCATCCACTCTCTTGGCCACATGTAACATTTTTTTCGTTTGTTTGATCAAATTAGCACTCATTGTCACCTCAAGCAACTTATGATGACAAACTGAAGTGGCAGTAGAAGTTGACGCCATATCAAGAAGAAGAAGAAGAGCACTCCCACACTCCCAAATGGATATAAATGTAATTTCCATTTTCCCCCAGGGTATATTCAATAAAAGCTTTGCACCTTCAATTTGATAAAAATGCAATCCACATGACCAGGCCCAGGAGCGCCTTTCCCTTACAAAACGACTTAGCATGCACATGATGCATGGATCAGACGTCAGGCGCCATGTTGAATTGTTGATGAGATGAGATCGAGATGGCCACAGGATCAGAGAGCAAAATCAAAAGAAAATAATAAAAGAATCCATCCCATTATGGTCTATTCAGAAATGAGTAATTGGAGATAGCTTTTAAAGAGAAAAATACCATAAAACTGTAACAACCCACATTTTGATATAAATTACAATGTTTATTTTTTTTTTCGACGGGAAATACGATGTTTAGTTACGGGTGTCTAATACTTAGTCCGTTTTGACGGAAATACATCAAGGTTTGGAACACAGTAACTTGACGTAGTAGTACCACCTTACGATTAGATTAGAAAGGTCTATAACAGTATTAGTTTCCCTTAAAAAAATTACTCCAAAACAATTGCAGCATCCAGCCATCCACAGTGAGAGGGGGGAGTACTTGGGTCGTGATAAGGATCAGCGCACCCGCGCACGTACGTTTGCAGCTGGACCGGTGGACCCAACCAAATTCTTTAATCCCAGAGAGGAACAAGAAAGACGCCTCTCTGTAGACGATAGAGAGAGGGATAGACTCCACAAGAAGGAGAAAAAAACAAAGAATTCCACAGGAATTTCAGATTAAAATAAGGTTTTGTCCTTCTCCTCCGTGATGTCACCCGCTGCCTTTCTTCAATTCTTCTCGATATATTTATCCTCGCACATGCATATACAAGTGCCATCCCTCATGCCTGCTTTCTTGCTTCTCTTGGCTTCTTTTTATTCTTCTGCTTTGTTCACTTTGTGGCTTGGCGAGGAGAGGAGAGGAGAGAGAGGAGAGGAGAGGGGAGGGGAGGGGAGGCAAATGCTTTGCTCAGGTGGGTTCTTGGGACATGGGGTTCTGCTTGATTCATTCCTGTTCTTGTGATCTTGGGTTGGTTCTTGATCTGGGGTGCAAGAACCAAGAACCACATATATTCTTGCTTTCTTGTCCGGTTTTCAGTTTCTTGTTTTTGGACTAGTTCTTTTGATGGATCATACTTTCTTGTTTTGCTACTACAACATTGTTGCATAGACTGTATGATTGTTTGCTGAGTTGCTAATGTTGGTGGATAGCGGTCTCTTTACTTGATTAAAGGTTGATTTGGGGAAGAATTTTGGAAATTTCTAATTGTTGTGCTAGCTTGATTCATCCAGCTGTCCACGTTTCCTGAGCAATGACTGTTGGAAGCAGCTCAGCGTCTCCCATTCTGCACTTTTAGTATTGTTTTTTCCTCTTGGGTTTTGATCTGAGTAGTAAAGTGAGTAGAATAGTTCCTTCTTCTCTCTCTGGCCACTTTATGATGCTTTTGTTGTGATTCTAAAAACAAAAAGTTTGGAATCTTTGAAGTGGTCTCAGCCCAAATAATGGCTGCTAGTGCTTGCAGTGGCAACCTACCTTTTCCTTTCTTTGCTTCCTTTTTTTCCATTCCAGTGCTGGTCTGCTTTTCTCCCTGCCTTGAGTCGAACAATAAAGCAGCTTCTTATTTTTAACATGCTATTTTCTGCTGTTCAAAATAAAATTGCACATTCTATGATATTCTTACACTTAAGTTTTTTTCTCTCATTTTGTTGTATCCTTTTCTTAAGGTTTTCTGAAGAATTCTGTGTCATGTTTGATCTTTAGACAGCAGAATATATTTAGCTTTGTGTAATACCAGTTTGAATTATGTAATGGTTTCGTCTTAACCTGCTATGTTGCTGGATTGTTCATGTTGCCGGAATGGAATATGATGCTTGTTTGAGATCTTCCAACAATGTGTTTGGGAGTTGCAGTTTTGAGATACATGAGATTACTGCCCGTTTCGTAGATAGCCATATTTTGGCAGTTCTTTTTAACCAAACATCTGGAAATGGTCATACCTAGAATAAATTAATGAAATCTCAACTCTCCTACTGTCCTGCGTTTATCTTCTCTTTGCTCTTAGACTTCTTAGTAAAATATTCATAGGGTTAGCAGATTATATTATATTGCTGTCACATCATAATCTTCTACGAATCTAATTATCTAGTAGTGGACATGCTACAACCATCATGTTAATTATTTAGTGATTTCAGGTTCCCTACAAATCTATTAATTGAAATCTTCAGTTTTGTCTGTGAATCCATAGTCATATAGATGAAATCTTTTTCCATTTATCGTGCATGCTAGTATTGTTATTGGATATTATGAAAATGCTTTAAACTCTGAGCAAAACTAGTGCAGTTATCTTATATTAAACAAACATAGAACACGGTGCTTCTAGAGGCACATTATCTTTGTGGTTTCTTGTCCGGAAAGAAACACTTTACAGAGTAATTTTGCATTTATTTTTCAGGCCATGTTTCATCTTGTGGAAATTATCGGATTTAGCACTGTTAGATATCGACAATCTGTTGTCTTTATCAAAATGTTAGCAGTGCGCACAAGCTATTACATCTATGGCTAAGATAGGTTAGTAGAGATTGGCTGCATGCTTCATGTATGCAATACCAATATCTCTACTGATGGTGAAACTCTTAAAACGAAACATATAGGATAATCATAGAGATTCCGTAGTGGTAGTATTCAAGATATATATCCTTTCTTTGCAACAACAGGAACAGTACACTGTGACCTTGTTTCTTACTTGTAAAGCATTAGAAACATTGAACTTAAGATACACAAGTATTTTCAATTCATTTTGTGATGTTCCAAAAATCAATTGGACTTCACCTTCTGGAATGCCATATTGAAGTTTGATCTCCTGCCACTTCTTACATAGGAGTGTTCTGTTGGAACAATAACTTGATTTAAAGTTCAAGAGCAAATAAAACAATGGAGAGGGAAATTGCGGCCTCCTATGAACCCAAGAAGAACAGCGAAATTAGGATATTTGAGAGTTCAGACGAGATGGCAACAGATCTGGCTGAGTACATTTCACAAGTTTCAGAAATTTCTGTTAAGGAAAGAGGATACTTTGCTATTGCTCTATCTGGAGGACCTCTTGTCAGTTTTATGCAGTAATGCTTTTTCCTCACCAACTCAATTACATTAACTAACATATCGGTTTTTGTTTTCACAACGAGCGACTAACTCTGTATGCAATTTTTTGTACGTGTATATTCTGTATCTAAATTGCTTTTTCTTTAAACAGGAAACTCTGTGGAGCACCATACAACAAGAC
Organism: Phyllostachys edulis; assembly: GCA_036346405.1. Classification (NCBI taxonomy): domain Eukaryota; kingdom Viridiplantae; phylum Streptophyta; class Magnoliopsida; order Poales; family Poaceae; genus Phyllostachys; species Phyllostachys edulis. The sequence continues at coordinate 58,302,413 of CM070550.1, forward strand.
CCTGGATTGGTCTAAATGGTATATCTTCTGGGCTGATGAACGTGCTGTAGCAAAGAACCATGTGGAGAGTAACTATAAATTAACAAGAGATGGATTTCTCTCAAAGGTATACCAACTTAAGATAATTTGTTTCTTCATACTATGTGTGCACCCAGCTATATTTGAACTCCATGCATTTCTTGCGTACCTGCATCTTGCATCTGTTGTTCTTTGATTCGCAGATACATCATACAGGCTAATTGCTGTTAATGCATAACTTAAAATAAGTATTTTAAGTCTTACGTTTTTGTTTATTATGCATCTGCCAAGTTATACTCTTTAGGTGTCTCATCACAAACAGGAGTAAAACGGAGGTCTTACTTTCATTCGTCTTGCTTTTCTTTTGGCATAACCATACCAAATAGCGATTCTTTTTAGGAGTTCCTCAAATGCTTCTGACGTGGGTAAGATATTAATCAGCTGGACAAGTTAGCAGACATAAATAGGTAGGTTTGGCAATTCCATCAAGACATGTCACATGGATTGCTATGCGTTTCATAGTCTGAACCATGCCGCCCCCCAACCCCCTCTAATTAGAAGGAACACCATTGTTGCCAAGCTCTGTTGTCATCTATAATGCAAAATTGGACAGCTTCATGCATTCGAAAATATTTTAGCTTGGTATGTTTGGAAGTAGATGAGCAGAGTTACGGTAGACTGATGTTACAACTTGCAGTTTACATTGACTTCTTTTTTTCTTTTCTTTTTTCTTTTTGCTTGTTGCTTGATAGGGCATAACGTGGTTGCTTAAAAGAGGCAAAAACAATAATGAATTAACCCTCACGTTTGTTGTATTGAGCTTTAGAATGTATCGAATGATAGCCTAGCTAGAAAGTGCAGGCTAATTTAACAATTCTACGCATATCAATATGAAATTGGAAGGAGGTGCTGATTTCTCCATTTTCTTGGATCTAGAAACCCTTTCTTTATTTACTAGTACATGCCACTGCCATAGAAATTCATGAATTAGAAAATTGTGCTAGTTGTTAAGGGTATTAGTGGTATTTCCTATTGTTAGGGTTTAGTCTTGTGTCCCTTTGTACTTTATTTATCGCCCATTGGGCTTTGCAATATACACACACTATGCATAACATGGTATCAGAGCAAAGGTTAAAACCCTAGCTTCCAACCTAGCCTTAATCCTCTTCCGCTACCCGTTGCCCATCGGAGGAGCAATCTCCACTCTCGGGGCGGCCACATTAGTCATAGTATTTCCTCATCTTCCAGTAGCAACAACAGTCCTCGTCCTTCATCCATCGAGTTGGCCTCCAACATCGTCTTCCTCGTCGCCAGGCCTAGATCCGGGCACTGCTCGTTGTCCCCAAGCTCGATCCGGCGAACAGGGCTTCCTCTTCGTCGCCACCCTCGTCCTCGATGGATCCAAGATCGATCATCACCGCATCATCCCATCGATCCGGCAGCTTATGCCGTTGGCTCATCTTCACTAGAACCGGCGCCGCCAAGCTCGGTCTTCACTCGTCTCCACCAGATCCGAGCTCAGTATCGTCTTCCCCGACGAGCCTCTTCATCGTCTATGTCGTTCTCGAGCCTCCTCTTCGAATCTGACGAGAACGAGCTCCGAGTGTTGCCCTCGCCGCCAGGTGCTTCTTCACCTTCGAGCCGACGCCGATGCCGCCCCCAAGCTCCGTGCGCCTCCTCCACCCGAGCTTGCCCCAAAGCTGCGCCTTTTGTCCAGATCTGGCGCCCCGGGCCTCCCCTGCTCTGTCTCCGCCCGGATCCGGTTCCTCGGGCCTCCCTTGGCTGCCCGACGCAGCTCGACGCCACCCTGAGGTGCCCCACCTCGAATCTAGTCGCCGCCCAGCCATGGATCTGCCGCCCCGACGGCGGTTGATGTCACCCGCTGCTCTTAGCCTTGTTGTCGTGCGCTGCCGAGCGCCACTGCCTAAAGGGTGCGTTTGGTTGGCGGAATCCTCCGAGGATTACTAGGAATCCTCTAGTAATCCTATGAGATTACTTTGTTTGGTAAAACATCCAGGAACCTGAACTAGGAATCTAAGATTACCTTGGGAAACAACTTACCATCAATTCCAGGAATCTCTTTCCCGTAGAAAAGGGTGTCTATCTTAGATTACCAAGGGAAAGTAATATTTATTATTGCGTTTTTTTATCATGTGATTTTGATTTGTCACAGTCAAATTTTGAACTTTCATAATTCAAAATCCAAATTATGATTTATTTTAACATTCGAATATCGAATTATGGAATTTAAAAATCATATTTTCAAAATATGAATTTTAAAACCAAAATATCAAAAAATTGAATCCTAAATTTTGGAATATTAAATTCAGACAATTTAAATTTGAAAATTCAAAATTTCAAGGTTGGGTTTTGAAAATCTTTTTTCTTTTTTTCAAACTTCGAAATCTAGATTTCAGATATTCAAATTCCGAGAATTAAATTTTATAAAGCCGAATTTTGTAAGTTTCAATTTTGAGTTTCGGAATTTCAAATACTGAGAATTTAAACTCCAAAACTCAAATTTTAAAATTTAAAATGTCAAAATCCAAAATTTGAACTTTTGAATCATAAAAAATGAAATTCTAAATGTTGGAATTTTAAATTGTAAAATTCAAAATTTATAGATGTTAACCTTCATGGTTTGAAATTATGATAAAGACTAATATGTATTTTCCTTAAAATCAACCAAACGTTGGAATCTTCGATTACTGGTAATGTGTTTACCAGTAACCAGATTGAGGGGAATATTAGATTACAGGCGAATATGAGATTACACGTACCAAACGCACCCAAAGTGCTACCTGTTGTCGGTGGAGTCGGTGGTGATTGAGAAAACAGAGGAGGGGGGGGGGGTTGGTGGGGATTGAGAAAAGAGAGAAAAATAGCTGGTGCTACTAGTACCTACTGCTAGTTATCCTTGAGTTTTTTCTTTCTTGTCTTGTTTCTTCCGTTGCGTCCATCCAAGTCTGTAACTCTCTATCTTTGAGTTTGTCTAAGTCGTGCAAGTCCACAAATTCCTTGTCCGATTGCTTCCTGGCTCACGCCTTTCCTTTCGTATGGCAGTAGCCGTTGCTCTTCTCTTTGAGCCGCTGCAGATCATAGAAGTCATTATGATGCCGCTGCTTCTCTTTGAGCCGCCGCCCCGAGCTTCTAAGGCTGCCGCGCTTCTTCCGCACTGCACTCCTGTTGCGCTTCTTGTGCACTTGTCAGACCCCAAATTTGGAACTTGGGACCCACTATATATTTGTGCCATTCCCTGGATCAGTAGCTAGCACACACAGTTACATTGTTGGTTCAAATACATATCACGAAAATGTAAAGTTATTGCATAATATTAAATGAAGCGTAAATATATCTTACGGCTTTTGACTTGCAGAATGGCCGAACAGGCCAAATACTTTCAGAGAATCAGCAGCGGAAGTAGAATCAAAGTGTAACGCGTGGAACCCTCACAATATGCCCACCGGCAATCGACTGTGGGCTTGCGACTTAGTTCTTGGCCTTCTTGTTCTTCAGTCTTATCCAATTCTCATAATTGTCCCTGAAGCCTTCTTTTATGCTTACTGACTAAAAGAATATAAATAGCGAGCATGAATACATAACCATACTCGCGAGCCAATACACAATGCAATTATTATAGATGCAAGGCTAATCAAAGGAAAGGCTCATGGTTTTTTTATTTTGCACAAAGCCATTTATTGAAATAGATTAAGTAATAGCAAATCCTGAGACTTAGCATTTTTAACCGACACAAGTTTTAGAAACTGAGTTTTCGTTGTAAAGTACTAGTGGAGATTTCATCTCCTATACCATTGAGTGACTTTGTTCACTCAATGCACAGGCTATCCTGTAATTATCACTGGTCCCCGACCAGGCCATTTCAAATCCCAGGGGCCCCGCCCCACTTTTTTCCATTCCATCGACCAAGCTTGCTCAATTCCCTGGATTCCAACCCAACATTTCCAACTACTGGGCTCAAACCCACCCTTTTCATTCCACACACACACCCCAATGGTTTTATGAAAAGGAAAGCTATATCAAGCATGTTCTCAGTACCGCTCTTGACCGTGAGTTCGGCTATCCAGATAGTTTTCTTACTCTGCAGTGTTTGTACACTTTACCCACAAGAGATAAATCAACTTATACTGCCCTGACACACTTCCGTAGGTGTGTGGCTAATGTTGATTATCACATGGCCTTTACAATGTCCCACCTTTTTGCAACTTTGCACCGCTAGGTATCACCTCCTTCGTGCTCTCCCGCTCCCACCCAGAGGTCTCCCTTTAGCGTTGTGCGGTTATCGCGGCGGTTATCGCTGCTTCGTTCTCCCCCGTCTATCCGCCCGCATCCACCAACGTCGAAGCCACGCTGAGGTGAAACAAATTAGTCAGCCAGGTCTTAAGTGTTACAAGCTTGTGGTTGCACTGTTTTACATGAAAAGTCATTACCAGATTCGGTCCTTAATTGACTTAGGCGGTACATCCACATACCAATTCTCCCTCATGCCTCCGGTACCAGCCACTCGTTCCAGCCGTCCAAGTCGAAATCTGCTTTTTAGGTTTTTCTTTTGTTTTCAAAATAACCTTTAATCCAACATACCAGTCAGGCTCCCAGCCTCGACTGCCCAATATCATTTTCAAAGTGTTGACTGATGTCGGGCAACTTAATGCCCAAATGACAATGTATCTAAGCAAGGCTAAGCATGACATTTAGATACAGACTTATTAACTAGTATGTTAACCTTTAATTCTACAGTGTTAAGGATAATCTCCAGGTTCAAGGATTGGAAGTTTATACACAATTATTGTTAAGGCATTAATTATGAGCTAGACCAATATATTTGTATAAAACGTAGCAATGCAATTTCATAATTTAAAACAATATAATTGCAAAAAATAGGTGCAGTATGATCAAAGTATTGACTCGCTTTGCTCAATATTCTGATAACCTCGGTCAGGCTCTTGCGCAATGTTTTGATAATCATCCTACTTAATATACTGATAATCGTCCTGGTCAATATCCTGATAATCATGATCTTGACCTGGTCCTTGTTGGGGTTGTCGATCCATTATATCTTAAAATTTTAACTACGCAGATTATGATTAAATCTAAGAGCGTCTGAAAATAACCAAATGAAATCCAATAAACTCCAAATGCATTCAAAGCAAATGAAAACACTTCAAACAGAACTAAACATACTTACTGGTGTTTTGAAAGCAGGGGGTACTTCAGATGAAACCTAAATATATACTCAGCTGGAGCTGATGAAGGAAATACTACAGACAAAATATATATGCTGATAATTGGAATGAAGGAAATTCTTTAGACCAAAGTAGATAATTCTAAGAGAGAGAGAGAGAGAGAGAGAATGTTTACAGGAACATTCCTCACTAGTTAACTGGATTGGAGAGATTACCTGGTTAGGTAATACTCTCAGATCTGCTTTCGGATCAGGAATTGTATTGCTGCTGGGAACGGATGACGACGGACGATACCTAAAGCCTAGGTGATGTTGTTTTCCTTAACAAGTCACCTAGTACTCACAAGCACTCTCTCTAGGCATTCTATGTATACACCCACGATGATCATACAGTCAAAATTAATCCTCTTATATGCTCTCTTGATTACTTTAGTTACTACTTCCTATTTACCAACGAAGTTCCATGATAGTGCGGGGTTCGCATATGGTAGACATAAGTCCCACTAATACATGGAACCTAGTTCGCTTAAGGATTTCTTTTATGATTTTATATTTATCAATGAAATCCATGAGCCTTAGCTGGAATTTCCAAGCATGGACTAGATATTAGCCTAACACTAGTTCAGGGGATCTACGGGTTTGGATTCATCTACAAGGTGATCCATACTTAAGATTAACTCTAGACATGATGTTGTTAGGTCAAGGCGTACAACCCCATTATCTTGGTAACCATTTACTGTAGGCAATTATACGCCGACTGATGTAGCCTATAGGTTGCTTTAACTAGACCCTAATGATCCACATACTAATCCTGAGTTTATCTTTATTACTGCAACAATTGTTTCGGAATTACTAGTGCTGGATCATATGTGTATGTATGTGCTTAATGAACCTTATAACCAAACTTGTATGGAATCTCTCTTTCATATCATTTCATAACACCACAACACTATACTGAACTAGTCTTAACCTAAAATCCTGAAGTAATTATTTAATGACTTAGGACCATACTATCATGTAGGAACTTTTAAATATAAGATTATTTTGACAAAGCTTAATTGCTTGGGACAAATCTTGATTTGATTATTAACTATGTCAGTTAGAAAAGGCAATGACTAATGCACATTTTTCTATCTGATTATACTATTCCATTTAATTATCCTTTTGGTTACTTGACTTATTGTCACTATCCAACAATGCAACTTGTTAGTTGAACATCTACAACTAATTAACCTTCTAATACTCTTAGGTTAATTACTTACATTAATCATTGTCCATCCTAATTAAGATGTGTATACTGTAATCTAATTCGATGAGCCTACTAACAAATTCTAAATAGCTAACTAACCTAGGTGGCTCCCAATGACAGGCATACACTAACAAAGTACTAATCGATGCTTAGTAACTTGTTACTCACTGACCATTGATTAGCACAATTGATGCTGTAATCTGCTAAGTAAAGCTCTCTCATGTTCAGGTATTCTGGACAGTGAAAAGAACTTGTCTAGTGGGAGTATTGTCCAACTATACATCTCACTAATTGCATTTCTTTAAGAGTGGTTAATTGAATCAGTAACAGTTCTGACTAATGGTATTAGCAATTTCATTAACCTCCTGTTAGATCCTCAAATCTAATCACCTAACAAGCTGATGGCTCACTGCCATCCATCCAAGCACACATACTGAGCTTCAGAGAGCTAATAGAAACTGAAACGAGAGGACCCACCAGTCATGGATACAAGAGAGGGAGCACAGAGGCAGAGAAGGGGCCGAACAGGGAATGCTCAGGGGCGGCTCGGGCGCACTTGTCGCCGGCGATGGAGACGGCGGCGGCGGCGGCCACTGAAGGGAAAAATGGAACGACGCGAGCGAGGCGGCCCCAGGGGTGGTAGCAGCGCAGCTCGGGCGACACTGGGGCGCGCTGGCGGCGGCGTGTGGCGGCCAGGCGTAGAGGAGCTGATGGCGCAGTGGCGCTGTGGTGGAAGAGGGAAAACAAGGAAGCGCGCATGAGCTTGGGGGTGTTAAGGGGAGGTGAGCAGGTGGCCGGTCGACGTAGGCTGCAGCATGTGCATGGCCGAGACGTGGCATGATGCTCCTGCGAGCGTTGACGCCGAGGGAGCTGCCGCGCTCAGGTCCGCTCGGGGGAAGAAGAAAAGCAGGGCTGAGGCGATGGGGTTTGGCTGCACCTAACGCCTGGAGCGGCTCGGTCGGGAGGGGAAAAGCTGGTCCGGTTGGATCAGCCGAAATAATGAGCCTAAGGAACAGTAGATGGCAAGACAAATGAGGTAGAAAATAGGAGCTTGGAAAAAATATGATGATTTTTTCTAAGGAAATTTTTTATGAGCTAATGGAACAAGCTGAAATTAGCTATGGCAGTTTAATTTAGCGTTTGCATAATATTTCTACTCTAGGGTGCATACTTGATACTATTTTTAAAAGGGCAATACCTAGGTTTATTTGGCTCCTATAAATCCAGGTATTAGGGTTTCGATTTCCATTCTTCCGATATTAGAACTTTACACTACGCAAAATATTTCAAAGGCAATGCTATAAGTATTCTTGATTCTTTTGCCTTTACGTTTTATGTTTTCAAAGGTTTCCGTATTTAGGGTTTATGGTTTTAGGGTTTTCATTCCTAGGGTCCTTATGTCTAGGGTTTTCTGTAATCATCACCTATGCCGACAAAAAGAAAATATAGATCAAATAACTCCCGAAAATACAGGCGAAAATAAGATGGCACAGATAATTATATAAAAAGTTTTAAAAATCTCGTATTTTTGCATCTAGGCATTTTTGGGATGTTACAGCACTGCGCCACCGCCGTCTCGGGCTTCGATCTGCGCTGCCATACTTCTATCTATTTCTTTTCGGCTTGATTTGACAGCTTTCTCTATTCCTATCAGTTTCATCTTCTTCGTCATATTGTCTCGGTTGACTTTGCTCCGCTTGCCTCTACTTTCTTAGCCCCTGCAACTTGTGCTTTATGGGCTGTCGCACGACCTCAATTGGGAGATTTTTTGATACTCGACATATTTTTCAAGAGCTGCACGCTATAACGACATTATCAATACTTGGATTTTGGATTTTCCCTATTGTAGTGTCAATTCTTTCCAAATGCAATGCTATGGCATACGTCTTGCATTTAAGGGGGATGTTAAGGGTATTAGTGATATTTCCTATTGTTAGGGTTTACTCTTGTATCCTTTTGTACTCTATATATTGCCAGTTTTGCTATTGCAATATACACACACTATTCATAACACTAGTTTCATATTGTTGACTTCTTTTGCCTTGCTATTTGTCTAATCTCAGTTCCTCTTAAATATTTGAGGCTCAGAGGTGTCCCACACATTTGAAAAACAACCTAATAGTCCGCCTCCATATAGTTGCTAGTAGTAAGCAAGAAATTTTCTGTTGTCATTATTGGTTCTCTGGGATGCACGGGTATGTGATACGTGCACGCTTAAGATGCATGACTGCTAAGATGGCGATACTAAGTATTTCCCAAAAACCCCAGACGCTTCGATGCGGCAAGATATATATAATAAAAGTAATACAAATATATAATATAAAAGATAATTGATAAACTCATAGTCATAAGACGCACATAAATACTAGTATGACATACAACTCAATTGAACAACCATACAGTCCATAACATATGCAAACATAGAGAAATAAGGTCCATAATCCCATAACCATATGACACATATTAACTTAGTACATAACCAGTAGGACTAAAACCTACTAATACGATCCCTCTTCTTGGGCTGCTGGCAAACTGGGGAAGCAAGAAATCGCCAAGAGGAAGAGGTGAGAAACCGAGAAACCAAGAGGAACAAGAGGAAGAGGAACAACCTTGCTATTTGTTATTTCAGGAAGAGGAAGACTGGAAGAGGAACAACAAGAAGGGTGAAGGGAACAAGAAGGTGAGAAAACCGAAGCCAAGAAGGGAACAAGAAGAGGGGAGAAGAGGAAGTACCTCGCCGGAGCTTCTTCAGTGCGAACCAAGCCTTGCTGTTTTGCTGTTCCTTCCAGTCTCCTGGCGGCTGAGAGAAATGAGGGAGAGAAATGAGGAATGTGCTGGCTAGGGTTACCTTTCATACTCACAGCAACTTGGGTCTTCATGGGCTATGCTTTTTGATCATTTGACTGGGTCGTACCAGTACCGAGCGGTACCCAGTCGTACCAGATTTTATTTTATTTTATTTTAATTCGAAAAAACTCCGATACTTGGTACAGACCGAAGCGGTACTCGAGCCGCATCGGCATCGGTACCGTGCATCTGTAATCACGAGACTCATAAACAGTACCGGCGTATCAGAGTTGGTTCTTTACATAAGAATGAAACTGGCAAAGGTCTATATTTGTTAATCTGAATTATGCATGTCTTCAGGTTCAAAACTGTGTTTCTGATACCAAGTTACTTGCCTCTCATCTTTGACCCAATCATTTTGGTCAAGATCAAATACCTTGTGATAAGTGTTAACACAAGAATGAAGCCAATCACTGTGCTTCAATCTGGTAGTGCCATCTGTTTGGAAAAAGGGATACAATGTTCTGTACGTTGAAAGTATAATAACTTATTTAGAAAAAGGTTTTATGCAATATAATTTCCAGAAATATTGATCCTATTCATTGATCGAGACAGAGTCTGTATCGAGAAGCTATTCTCGCTGTTCTGACCTATATTTTGGTTTGACTTAGGATGTAGACTCGTTTGTGTAGGTCATGCGAAATAATTTTCTAGATAATTAAGCCACATTAAGGCTGCCTACCAACTGTTCTAGTGGCTCAACTAAGAGTGCCAGCTGCCTACCACATCTTTGCATATCTTATCATTGTTATCTTCAGCAATTGTTGTCGAATTTAAAATGTATTCAAATTGGTGTGGCTTATTGGGACATGATAGTTTCTTGTCAGTGGAACACCACTGCTTATATCAGTTCCATGAATTATTGTGGGGCTTGGTTTTATCATCCTGCACTAGCATGACAGTGAGTTTAAGGAACTTGCAGCACAGTTTTAGATTCCCTATTTATCTGATAATTGTTTGCCGTCCCCATCATACTGTTACGGTTCATTTTTTAGATAACGGAAGAGTAAAACTCTCTCGGCCTTTGCATCAAGGATATACACAGCCTAACTGTTATGGTTCATATACCTGAACCTAGATAGTTGTTTAAAACAAGAAAGTTTTGTTCATTTGCATATCAAAGCCTTAACTAAGTTGACATTTATATTATTGTTGCTATCTATATATCTATAAACTACTGGTGAGTAAAATGCACTACAAATCTACAATAATACTTAAGTCGGAAAAAAGAAAAATCCTAGGAATTTTCTGATTTATTGAAAATAGAAGGATATATATCGTTTATTTGGTGGGACCTGATTAAAACAGTGCAGATTAACCAAATATATACTAAAACTGTTGCACTTACAGTTGTATAACAGATACGTTTATATGTATTATAGTTGTACAACCAATATAACTCTATTTCATACTTTTCTTGAGAACCTGCAGGAGATCTGCCCGTCTTTGTATTAAGAGAAGAAAGAAAACAGGCGATCATCTGCTGTCCAACAGCTGAGCTCGATAACAACTCAGTGGCGGAGCCAGGATTTCGTCTATAGGGGTGCAAACTTTTTTTTGCGATTACAAGAAAGACACATATGCACACACTCCACCACACACACGCATGAGTGCACCTCATATCACATGTCTAGAAAGATGAAGGACGGGAATAAATTCGCGGCCTTACAAAATATCTACTGAAAGCGCACTCTGTGTGTATAAAGGTGCGAACTCAAATGACATATTTCAACATAAAAGTTTAAATGACATAGTAAAGATTCAAGTAGAACAAATTACATGTTTCTAGTATAACCGACATCAAAAAATATTGCTTGTGTTGATGGCTGCTGACTATTGATTGCTAAGAATATTTGCTTGTGTTGGTGGGCTGCTGACTATTGATTGCTGAGAATAACTTAATATAATTCATTGTATAGTCTATGTATTATACTAGATATACATACTGAATAAAGAGTCTGTATGCAAAAATTTTAAGGGTGCAACTGCACCCCCATGCTCTAGTGTGGCTCTGTCACTGTAACAACTGAAAACAAAACTAACTTACAAAAGCAACTTGTCTAAACAACTAGCCCCTGCAGCCTACGACATATAACATTCTTCTTTGATTTCGTTCACCATCTGCTAGATCTGCTTGTAAGAGTTGCTAAATATTCTTGCACAGTGCTCCAACCAAAGAATGTGCATTTCTTTGTGTTGTTCAAACAACTATAAGAATTTGTAACATTATAGTATGCAGATCATGAATTTTATGTTGGTTTTGTTTACCTCACAAATCACACAATTGTAGGAAATGTGATGTAGCTAGCTCCCGGTGTAGCTTGTGTTATCATAAGATGGTTATGAACTATTACAGCTCAGGCACTCCCTGGTTTCTTTTGAGTGAACCATGACTCTCATCTGAATGTGTTGTAGGTGCCCATCCTTAATGGCCATGTCTACTCCATCAATGACAATGCCACGGTGGAGGATGCAGCAACAGACTATGAATTTGTTATCCGGCAGCTGGTCAAGATTCGAACAGTTGGAGTGTCTGAGAGCAATGACTGCCCCAAGTTTGACCTTATTCTTCTCGGTATTGGTTCTGATGGGCATGTAGCCTCATTGTTCCCTAATCATCCAGTGCTTGAACTGAAAGACGACTGGGTCACCTACATCACCGACTCTCCAGACCCTCCACCAGAGAGGATCACCTTTACTCTTCCTGTGATAAACTCAGCATCAAACATTGCTATAGTTGCCACTGGGGAAGACAAAGCAAAGGCTGTGCATTTTGCCATTTCTGACAGTAGTGAGGGTCCTGATTCTCGATCAATACCCGTTAGAATGGTTCAGCCAACGGACGGGAAATTGGTGTGGTTTCTGGACAAGGCGTCCGCCTCATCTCTTGAGGCTAAGAACAATGCTTACGAGCATCAAGAGTACACAAGCGTTGGACACTCTTTTGCTGTGAATGAAGAGTAGCTGATGGGTTTTGAGGGAAGAAGTCTTCCTCCTTCACCTTGATACATGCAGTCTGGGCACTAGTTTCATGGAAAGCTACTTTGTTCTGAGAAGTCGAAAAATTGTGATGTCTTTCGCAATTGGAGACGGTAAAGAGCGATGCAATGTGTATTTTATGTTGTGAACTCAAAGATGAGAGTGACTGAGAGTAGCTAAGTTGGAACAGCGGCCACATCATATGGTAGTATTTAGTGTGCATTCAATTCTATCTTAGTTGAAATTTGATTCTTTTGCTGTGATTTTTCTTGTGCGTAGCAATATTCATCTGGACATGTTTGGAGCCCTAAACACCGGATACATTACATTGAGGTGCCTTTTGGCTCCCATTTTGCTTTGTTTGTTTCAAAATGAGGAAACGAAAAATTTGTGTTTTGTATGTGGTGGATTCGCTGTGCAGCGTTCATTGCATCATGCTTACAGCTTTTAGTTCTGTAGTTCAACTTTTATGACCAAATTTGGACAAATGACTTGCTGATGTTTTGTTGTCAGCTGTTTCAGCTGAAATCAGGAGTTTCTTTCTTTGACGTAAATCATGAGTTCTTGGCTTGCATGTATAACTGATTGCATTTCAGTAGCTTTGCACCTAGAATGTGCTCATTTGCTTAACTGCTACTGTTGGTTCTTCACATTATGTTTTTGTGAAGTTATGTTTCAGATGAAGCAATATTATTTGCTCCCATGTAATGGACAGGACAGAACTCAGAAGGCATTGCATTTTGTTATGAATATTGTGGAATTTTTTTTCACAATAATCCATTTTTTATTATTAATTACAACATTATACCTGCGATAATATTTTTTTATAGAAATATACTCCTCTTGTTGAACCGTTGGGCGACTGGACCCAGTAGCTCAACGGTTGAGCGATTGGGACACTTGTCACTCAACGGGCACAATGCATGCCCGGCTAGATGAGTGAGCTACACACTAGGACCAACCATTGAGCGACAAGTGTCACAGTCGCTCAACCGTTGAGCTGCTAGGGCCAGTCGCCCAACGGTTTGGCGACAGGAATATATTTCTGTAAAAAATATTATCGTAGGTATAATGTTGTAATTAATAATAAAAAAGGATTATTTGAGAAAAAATTCAATATTGTGTGTATTCATGAGGGCAATATATATAGAGAGTACAAAGGGAATATGACATACACATATAAAGAAACACAAAAGGCATATAAGGATTCCTATTCTAACACCCTCTCAAACTCATGGTGGATCACACACACTTAGTTTGTAGAGAAAATACAAATGTTATACCTTAGCCTGTGGCTTTGTGAAGAAGTCAGTAATCTGTAACTCTGAAGGTACAAACTATAAAGCAAGTACTCCTTGCACCTGTGAGCGCGTGTATGAAGTATCCACACCAATGTGCTTGGTAAGCTCATGCTTCACTGGGTCACGAGCAATACTGATAGCACATGTGTTGTTAGACAAAAAGAGTCGTAGGTCCCATCTCGGACACTCCAAAATATGCAAGTAGCCACCTCAACCAAGTAACATCTATTGTCACTGTTGATATAGCTCTCAACTCAGCCTCTGTACTCGAACGGAAAACTGCAGTCTACTTCTTTGTCTTCTAGGCAATCAGGAAGGAGCCAAGAAAAACACAGTAAAGCAGAAAGGGAACGACGATAAGAAGGATCACTAGCTCAGGTCACATCAGAGTATGCCTGAAGCTGTAGTGAGGTGGAGATAGGGAAAAACAAACGACAAGAGCTAGTCCCATGCAAGTAGCGAAGAACACGAAGAAGGCAACTATAGTGAAGATGGGTAGAACGAGCCATGAACTAAGTCAAGATATGAACAACATAAGCAATATCAGGATGAGTGCTCACAAGATACACCAAACTCCCAATAAGATGGTGATATCGAGTAGGTTCCTCAAGAAGATCACCATCAGTGGCACGTAGTTATAGGGATAGCTCCTAGGGAGTCTCAGCAGTGCGAGTGTCAGTCAGACCAGACCGATCAAGAAGATCATGGACATACTTCTGTTAGGAGAGGTAGTGGGCCTTAGGCATGGAAGAGACCTCAATCCCAAGAAAGTACGTAAGAGAACCAAGATCAGTCATCAAAAACTACTCACTAAGATGCTTCTTCACATATGATGAATGAGGAATCATCACCAGTGATGAGCATATCATTAACATACAGAAAAAGCAGTGTCCTACCCCAAGACGAGACATAGACAAAAAGAGCAGGATCGTGGGAACTGACAGTGAAACTGACAAAAGTAATCACTGAGATAAAATACGCAAACTAGGCACAATGAGCCTGTTTGAGGCCATAAAGAGCACGGCGAAGATGACAGATGTGCCTATTGTGAACAGAATACTCAAGTGGTGGCTGCATGTAGATCTCCTCATGCAAAACACCATTAAAAAAGACATTCTTAACATCCAACTGAGTGATAGACCACCGGCGAACAGAAGAGTGTGAACAGTGGTCATATGGGCAATAGGGGCAAAAGTCTCATCGTAGTCACGCTTGTACTCCTGCTAAAAGTTGCGAGCCACAAAACGAGCCTTGTAGTGCTCGATAGTACCAGCAGACCAGGTCTTAATCTTGTACACCTACTTGCACATGATAAGACGAGCATGCACAGGTGTCGGTACAATACCCTAAGTCTCTGTACGTCGAAGAGCATCAAGCTCCTCTGCCGAAGTGAGCTACCACTCAGAATGAGGAGCAGCATCAGGATAATAACTAGGCTCAGTGACAGAGAGAGCATGAGCTATCGGAGCAAATCCAAGATGATCAGGAGGTCGAAGGGATGTCCTATCACAAAGGACGTAATGGAGAGCATTATTAGAAGGATCAGATGTGGGTGTCGGCAAGATACCAAGAGAAGAGATTGGTGAAGGATGAGGACACCTAGAGTAATACCAGATAAACGAGACAGTGGTGCTATAGGAACAAGAGGCGGTGCTGCAGGAGGCAGCACCAGAGATGGAGGTACAGAAGGAACCACTGGAGGCAGACCAGAGGGAAGACTGTGATAGTGGAGAAATAGTTGAAGAGTCAGAAAGAGACAACCATGAAATCGACTCAATGGTGGAAATAGGACAAGGAGCCGAATCTCGATAGAAGAAAGGTCGAGATTCATCAAACATGACATCTCATGAAATCCTGATCCATCGAGCAGAAGGATCATAGCAGCGATAACCCTTATGCTCAGAACTATAACCAAGAAATACACACTCAACCGACTAAGCCGATAATTTAATGCGCTCACGAGGCTACAGTAGAACAAAATAAGTACAACAAAAAAGGTGAGTGTACTGGGGGCTCGAGAGTAGAGACACTCTATCGGACTAACACCCTTAAAAGCAGTGGAAGATGCATATTGATGATATATGCAGCCGTAGAAATAGCCTCAGCCTAGAACTATGGTGGAACATGAGAGACAAAGAGAAGAGTGCGGACAGTCTCAATCAGATGATGATGTTTGCGCTTAGCAACCCTATTCTGAACATAGGCACCAGGACAAGAAGACTGGTAAAGAGTGCCTTGCTTAGAAAGAAACTATCTAAAAATACCAGAACAGTACTTACCAGCAGAATCACAGTGAAAAGTATGGATGGAAGAGTCAAATTGAGTACAAACCATCATTGCAAAGCTACGATAGGTCATAAGAAATTGACCACGATTAGACATAGGGAAAATCCATGTAAAACGGTAATAATCATCAATGAAGATCACATAAAATTTATGCCTACATTTAGAGATAATAGGCGCATGTCCTCATACATCTGAATGAACTAAGTCAAAAAGATGAGAAGATAAGGACTCACTAGAATGATAAGAAAGTTGTAGCTGCTTGCTCAGCTTACAACACTCACAAAACATGGCCGTGTCAATAATAACACGTCCAAGAACACCCTAACGAAATAATGAAGAAAGGCAAAACCCACACATGTGACCTAGACGATGATGCCACCACGCAAAAAACTCCAGAAGTGGTGACAGTTGTGGCGGTGGAGGTAGATGTAGAGGTGATAGGAGCAACTGAAGTGGATGGAAGATGGAGGTGGTCAAGGATGTAGTGACCCTGACAATCCCAACGGCACCGCCCAGTCCCAACTACCGTCCCTGTCTGTCTATCCTGGACGAAACAGGAGTGAGAGTCAAAACCAACCGTACAGTTGAGATTGGTAAGCTAACCCACTGAGAAAAGCTGCATGGTAAGCTGGGGAATATTGGAAACAGCTGGAACAAAACAATCAGTGGATAAAAGAGTGCCCTGACAGTTGACAGTCAAAGCAATACCATCAGTTGTCTGAACAGATATAGGAAAAACAGGAAGTCCTACCGAAGTGAGAGATGTGGAGTCCGATGTCATGTGAAAAGAGGCACCAGAATCCAGAACCCAAGAAATACTTAGAGGAGACGTATGAGCTAGGCCGATGTAACTCGCTAAGCCGTGAGAGAGTCAGCCAAGTAGAGCCTAGCGTAATCAAGTGGAACATAGTCACTTCGCTGAGAAGGTCTTGACGTGTTGGTCTATCCTCCTGTCGAGGAAGGGCCTCCCTGCCCCCCTTGGATCGTCCACCCCCACACGGCTTGTTTTGCTTTTTTTGTACCTCATAACTCTGGTAGTCGTGCCCGAAGTTCCTGCAATAATTGCACTGAACCCTAGTTGGTGCAAAAATAGGAGCAGAAAAAGACTCATGAGGAGGGACTGTAGTCGAAGCAGAAACCGTCGGTGTAGTCGAAGAAGAAGGGGTAGTAAGCATAGCCGGAATAAACTGTGATGCTTACTCGCAGCGAAGCTCCTTAGTACGAAGCATCGAAAGAGCCTCGGTGACTATCGGTCGTGGTAAGCGGCTCAACAGTTGAGCCCTAACAGGCTCAAACGCTGGGCAAAGGCGACAGACGAAGTCATAAAGGCAAAGGCGATCATGATCCGCCTTTTGCACCTTATGACATTCCTGGTAGAGCGGAGAAGATAGCTTGTCCAGCTAGCGCTAGAGACTGGCTAGGGCTCGGAAGAAGTCGTCGACGGAGGAGTCCTCCTAGCGAAGCATCTCCAACTCACACTGAAGCGAAAAGAATTGAGCATCACTGCTCTGCTGGTATCAATCGCGCAAGTACTCCCAGATCTGACGAGTGTAACACAGACCAACAACGTTTGGCTGGATGGAGTCGTCGACGCTGACCACCAGGATAGCTTGAACATAGACCACATCAGCAACATCAGTAGCAGCGGCCTCTGCTTCCTTCTTAGCGGCCTCATCTTCCACAGGAGGTGTAGAAGTAGGCTGTTTGGGAGGAGGCTAAACCGGCAACGATGGACAAGGTCGAGCACTAGTAACATGTCCCTAGAGGCGGAGACCATCGAGCGTGATCTTGTCGGGACCCCGGGATTGCAACCCCAGGACCCTCTGTGTATTCTGAACTAGTCCCATGATCAGTAGCTAGCTCACACAGTTGCAACATTGGTGTAATCATAACCACACAACCAAACAAAAGATGAAGCAGACAAATTAATAATATTAGGCAAAAGAGACCTTATGGTCAAGTCTTACAACGGTTGCCACGCAGGGCTAAAGAAAACAGAGAAAACTTGCGGCGGAGAACAAAACATCTGGTGGAGGTCACCCAATATGCCCACCGGCAATCGAGTGAAGGACGCGACCTAATTCGCATAGTCTTCAAAGAAGTCTTCTTCATAGAACTCTGAGTTCACTAGTTCACCCTCCTCTGCTGATTTAAACAGAGGGCGCAAAGTCGTGAGTACTTTGAATGTACTCAGCAAGTCGCAGGGAAATGTATGCAAGTAATATTCATGCAAGGTTTGACAAGGATAGCTTTATGGTTAATTTGCAGAAAGCAATATTTGACAGTAAATACAGTAAGTAGGTTGCAAAGCACAATTTAAAAAGGTTAATACATAAGTAATCAATTTTCTTTGAAACAACTAGTGAACACCCTGTTCACTTTTCAACCATCAACCATCTACAAGATTCGACCAAACCATTCCAATATTTTTGACAAAAGATCTACCCCTTGCGTGAAATCACCAGGCATGTCCATAACCGGGGACACGGCTATTCGAATAGTTTTACACTCTGCAGAGGTTGTACAGCTTGACCCACAAGACACGAATTCTCTGGTTTGTTTGGCATATATCTATGCCACCGCCACTACCTTAGGTAAGCGCCTAGAGCACGTGACAAGGCTTTTACAAAGTTCTGCTTTTGACTCAATTGCTGTTCGCTAAGGTTTCACCTCTATCCGCCCCTCTTGCGCCATTCCCAACCAAAGCAGAATCAACCAAGACATTGCTAATTAGTCACCAGGTCTATCCCAATCTAGACATGTGGTTGTATGGTTGAGGCCCATATCAATGGTTCAAGGTTAAGTCCTTAGTTGGTTGCTCGACGAGACGCTTCCACATTCCAAGTGTGCGCATCAAGACCCACCTTTTACCACCACCCACTCGCCCAAGCATAAATCATTTTCGTTCAACCCAGCCAAATGACCACCCTAGTCATGGCACAACATCTTTTAACAAAAGTGGCTCCGCCACGGTTCCATAATTCCTTTAGTCAAATTCATCATGTTGGGTTCAACCCAGCCAGAGGACCACCCTAGTCCTAGCACCACAAATTTTAGTTAAGGTGACAACAAATGTCGTGGTCTCACACAGGACCACACTTTATTTTAATCAGCAACACTGGTCGCTACTACACAAGCCACGCACCGGTGCGCTGGGGGTAAACTAATATTGAATGATTCACGGCGAGACCGACGTCTACCCAAGCATGGCTAAGCAAACACAATACCCATGTTGGTATTACAATAATATCCAACTAATAATTAACCATCCTAGGGTGTCCAAGGATTATGTCATTCAAGGATACATGTCGTTCACAATTTATCAATGAGGTATAATGGCAATTAGGTAATTAACTAATCCCGAAACCATTTGTTATAAAATTAGCAATGCATGTTTATATCAAACAATATACTTTTATAAAAATGGGTTCAATATGATCAAAGGTCTACGACTTGCCTTCGTTGAAGAGTAGGGGTGCTTTGGCCGCTTGTCTCACGAAATCTTCCAAACGCCGAAACTACACGTGCGAACAACGCTAAATAAATAAAAAAACTCCAAATAAAATCCAAATAAATACTAAATAAATACTAATAGGAAGACAAGGATTTTAGATGAATTTAGAAATTTAAATCACTCGAATCGAAGTTCGAATGAGAAAGTTATGGCCAAAAGAAGTTGGAAAAACACATAAAATGATGAAATGGAGATTTTCCTGATTTTCCGGAATTATTTTCCTAAAGGAAAATCAAAGAAATTCCACTCGAAGCCGACCGCGCACACGCCGCCAAGCGGGGGGTTTGACGTGGTGCCACGCTGCGGATATGGCGCCACCTCGCTACCACGCTTGCCAAGCGCGGCGCAAGACGGGAGCGAGGGTCGTGGCGATCGGTCACATGGCTGGCGGGCGGTGAGGACACCAGCGTGAAGAGGAGCTCACGGGATGCTGGATCGGCGGGCGGCGAGACGTGGCGACGGGAGGTCGGGCGGCGGCGGCGAAGAGCGGCGGCTCGACGGCGACGGCGGGGTTCGGTGGGGCTCGGGGACAGGAGGCGCGACGGAAGCGCCACCGGCGATGCGATGGCGGGTCGGTGGCGGTGGAGCAGACTTCGACGACGGCAAGGGGGGCGGGCGAAGCTTCACGGCACGGGCGACGATTTAAAGTCCGATCGGGCCGAGAGAGAGCGGGAGAGAGAATGGGAGGAGAGGGGAAAGAGAGAGGAGGAGGAGGCGGTCCTGGTGCTCGCTTATATAAGCGATGGGGCCCTGGGAGGAGGAGGGAGAGCTCACCGTGCGGCTTTAATGGCGAAGCGACGAGGAGCGGGATCCGCGGAGAAGGGGGCAAAGGGGCGACAGCGCCGGGCGAGGGGGGACGGGCGCGACCGAAGCGGACAAGGTAGGCGCTAAGGCGAGAGAGGCGCGCGCTCGGCTGAATGGCGCAAGGCGACACGAGCGGGCGCGGCCGGGAGGTAGGGACGACCCGAGGCGGCGGTGGTCGACAAAGCGAGGCCTGCTGGTCAAATAGAGCGAGAGGGAAGAACGGGGAGGACGCGGGCGAACGCGGACCGCTCGATTCCGACGGACGGCCCGATCAGGGCGCCTGAGCGGTCGGAGGAACAGTGTCATGAAAGAATAGGGAATGGGCCGGCGTAGATTCGGCCCAAAGGCTTAGGGGGAATTTCTAAGGATTTTGATTTTAGAAAATACCAGAAAAGCAAAAGCATTTTTAGAAAATAGCTTAAGCCGTCCAAAAATTCTAGGAAAATTCACAGAAATCCCTTGAATTATTTAGGGCTTAGTAAAAATATTTTCAGCTTAACTATTGCTTTTAGTTTTTGCAATTAATTATTTTTAACTTAGGGAAAAAGGAAAAACCAAATTAAAATCCAACAAAACTCAACTTAAACCAACTTTAATTAGTTCAAGTTTTAATTAAGTCAAATTAAACTGCTTTTAAAATTCTAAATTACAATTTAAGCTTTGGCAAATTAATAAAACCAAATGGTTAATTTTTAAAGCTTTCAAAATTTTCAAAAACTCAGGAAAATAGGGATATTACAAACCTATACCTCTTAAAGGGAATCTCGATCCCAAGATTCAGGCTGACTAGAGAATAGGTGCGGGAACTTGGCCTTCAGATCCTCTTCACGCTCCCAAGTGGCTTCTTCTTCAGAGTGATTGCTCTACTGAACTTTGCAGAAACAGAGGATCTTGTTTCTTGTCACACGCTCAGATACTTCCAAGATTTTGATGGGCTGCTCCTTGTAGGTTAGATCTTCTTGCAAGTCAACTGCTTCTAACCAAGATTCCGCTTCTTCGCACTCGCCGCACTTCTTCAATTGAGACACATGAAAGACGTCATGCACACACTACTACAAAAGGCTAATATCGATGCCTCATCACGACGGTTGACCAAAACCGCTCAGATACATTCAATCACGACGGTTTTGTATTAGAGACCGCTTGTGTTATCGGGCCGAGCTAAAACCGCTCAGGAAGAGGTAATATCACGACGGTTCATGTTGAAAACCATCTGTGATACTTCATAGACGGTTCTTGTTAATAATCGCTCGTGATAATACTACATATCACGCAGCGGTTTTCAACAAGAACCGCTCAGGAACATCACGCACGGTTCTTAACAATAACCGTCGCGGATATTACCACATATCACGACGGTTTTTGTTATAACCATTCGTGATAATATCGCTATACTCCATCCGCTTCGCTCCCGATGCGCTCTTCATCGCATCGATCCGCTTCGCCCTCCGGCGCGTCTCTTCGCCTCACGCTCTGAATTATTCCTTGTTTTATAAAAAGGATCATCCGCCATCCAAGATGATCATCCCCATACATATTTATAAAAAGAAAACAGAAATGGCTGTCTCTTCCTTGTCGCCGGCATTGATGGCCTTCCTGGCCGCACTGTACAAGCACCTCTTTCGTGCACGTTGAACTGTCTTTGCAGAAGAACACTTGCTTGATCAACAGTGTCTTCACCTCCGCCGGGCGGAGAATTTGCCTGAGCAGTGATGGCCACCTTCCACCGCCTTGACATCCTTCTCCGCCGTGTCTTCCGGGTGATCTCCCACTTTCAGCGAGTTTACCACGTCATCGACGTAGTCCTCCAAAACGACGTTGCACGTCTCCAAGAGGCTTGCCGTCACTTGGGCTCACAGAATCGAGGTGGCAGACGATCGAGTCGACTCAGCCGAGACCCTCAAGCAAGGAAGAGAGCCTATGGGCTCAATTCTTCTTGGTTCAACAACCGAGGGTCTTCGAGAGACACTTGAACGAGCGTCGCTGGGTGGACGATTTCAGCTTCATTTGCCGATGATCATGAACCATCCGATGCCGACGCCTGCCGCCTATGAAGTATTGAAGACGAGATAGCAACCTACCTCCGCCACTAGAAAAACTTTGTTTATTTATAGGTTTCTACTTTCTTTTAATCTTTTTTAAGCGATCGCCACTGCTTGGCCATATATATATGAAAATTCCAAAATGAAAAAAAAAGTTTGGAGGTGAAGTTACTATATTAATTATATGTTGAATTATATATATATATATATATATATATATATATATATATATATATATATATATATATATATACATATACATACACACACACACACACACACACACATATATATATATATATATATATATATAAGAGCGGTTTTGTGGAAAAAAATCTAGTTTGGAGGTGAAGTTACAATTAATATTAATTATATCGAGACAGCTTTAGTGAAACAAATTATATATATATATATATATATATATATATATATATATCCGATCTATGATATATATATATATATATATGTATATATAGTTAAAGCAAATTTTTAGCAAGATTTAAATGACAAAATTGACATATAAACATGTAATTTCTTCATGTCATGTAAGTGTATATACAAGATAAATATACTTGAGAAAAACCATATCATCGACGGTTCCATAATGGAACTGTTCGTGATATGGGACATATCACAGACAGCCCATAATGGAACCGCTCATGTATGTTTATATCACGACGGTTCCATTATGGAACCGTCTCAGGATAATTATCACTAACGGTTTGATAATAGAACCGCTCGTGATAAGTCTCTTTATTAGTAGCCCGACCGCTAGGGTTTGCGCCGCCCTAACTCTCGTCACTCCTCCCGGCTCCGCTTAGGGTTTTCGCCGCCCTAACTCATCACCGCCCAACAGATTTACTCCGCCTCCCCACCCCGATGCCACCGCCGACCCGCCGCCGCCGCCACGGTTGCCAGACACCACTCTGCGACAGAGAAACACTCGTGCACGATAGTAGTGTCTTCGCAGTGTCGTGGTCGTACACAACCACGGTGACGCCGCCACCAAGCCACCGGGCTTGGCCTCCGTCGCTGTCGCCGCGCCGCCATGGCTTGGTTCTCTGCGCTCGGCCTCCTGGCGCCGAGGCCCCGGCCGGTCTTTGCTTTCCCCATCCTCTCTATTCTCCTCTAGATCTGTTAGCTTAATGTCTTGTGTTGAGTTTTATTTTTATGCTTG
Organism: Phyllostachys edulis; assembly: GCA_036346405.1. Taxonomy (NCBI): domain Eukaryota; kingdom Viridiplantae; phylum Streptophyta; class Magnoliopsida; order Poales; family Poaceae; genus Phyllostachys; species Phyllostachys edulis. Next base: position 58,325,830 of record CM070550.1, read on the forward strand.
AGCCTTGTTGTGTCCTCGATGTTTGTGTGATTTATGCAAGGTGAAGGAGATGGATGAGGGTTGTCTTCGGTGGTGGGGTCGCCACCGTGGTTCTTACCAGATCGAGGTATCACCCTACCTTACTCCCTCTCTGTCTCTACCCGCTTGCTCTGTGATGAAAATGGCTAGTGCTCGTGTGGTGGCGGGTTTGGACACCCTTGGTCTTCTTGTCTTGCTATTGAACCGCTTCAATGATGTTAATAGTCTTATGCTGAAATTGAATTGATAATTAGTTCATATTAATAGTCCCTTGCTCGTGATGTAATGATGTTAATAGTCTTATGCTGAAATTGAAGTGATAATTAGTTCATATTAATAGTCCCTTGCTCGTGATGTAATGATGTTAATAGTCTTATGCTGAAATTGAATTGATAATTAGTTCATATTAATAGTCCCTTGCTCGTGATGTAAACCGAGGGCTATTGGTGTATATGCATTCTATGCATCATGCTTAGTTCATCTTTGTGGGTTCGGATGTGGCTTGATATGTTATGACTTATTGGGTTGTTGATATGTATGAGTTGTTGATATGTTATATTGTTATGACTTATGACTTATTCGAAGTGTCAAGTGTTGTCTCGCTATTGATAGTGGAAACTTGCTTGGTGAACCATGGGTCGTTGATATGTATGATTGATGATTTGCAAAACTAGATGTATAAAATATGTGATATGTATGTTATGACTTATTTGTCGATTTGTCATTTTGTCAAGATGTCATCTGTTCTTCTCGCCATTCATTTCACATTTGTCTCGTAATCGTGTTCATGTAGGTCAAGTTCTCCTATCTTGCGTCCTAGGCACGCCGTCCTACCATTCCATTCCTAATCTCTTCTCTATAAAGTCTCCAGCGTTGGTAGCTTGTGCCTTTAAAACCGGCATTATATATATATATATATATATATATATATATATATATATATATATATATATATATATATATATATATATATATATTTTATATATATATATAGATGCCACTTCCCGCCGAGTACCCGCTAAGAAAGTGACGGGACGCGCAGTACTCGATCGAAGTGGCATCTTGTATTAGCAACCAAGTAATTGGATGTCCTAACGCTTTCAGCGTCGGGATTTTTAAATTTGCAAGGGCTCAATGAGGTTGCCCCGGTTGTCGCCTCTTCCTCATGTCATGCGGACGACACTCTAAAGTGGCTAAGGGACTAGGAACAATAGAAAATATATATATATATATATGATGCCGGTTTTAAAGGCACAAGCCATCGCTGGGGACTTTTTAGAGAAGAGTCATCATAGACGGTTTCGCCACAAACCATCGTGATATATAGATATCACAGACGGTTGGTGGCTGAAACCGTCTGTGATGACTAGTCATCACAGACGGTTTGTGGCTGAAATCGTCTGTGATATATAGTCATCACAGACGGTTTGTGGCTAAAACCGTCTATGGTAGTGACCTCATGCATCACTGACCCATAAACTCAGACGGCTCAAGAAACCGCTCGTGATGACGTTGAACCGCTGTGATGACGTTTTTGAACCGTCTGTGAAGGCCTTTTCTGTAGTAGTGACATCTGACAACTGAGGTAGGAGCTCTAACTTGTAAGCAACTTCTCCTCTTCTGACTAGAACTGGAAAAGGTCCAATGTATCTTGGTGCGAAGCTTTAATCGACTCAAGCGACGATCCCTTTGAGAGGTGAGACCTTCAGTACACATGATCTCCGTGTACAAAAGCTAAATCTCGACGACGGTTATCATAACTTTTCATGCTCAGTCGGGTCTGGCTTTTCTCGATTGACTTAACTTGATCTTCGCCTCCTTTAGGATGTCTCGGTCCAAGCACTTGCCCTTCGCCTAACTCACCAATACAAAGGTGTTCTCAGACTTTCTTAGTAAAGGGCCTCAAACGGGGACATCTCAGAGACTTGATTGATGATTTGTTGTTGTAAGAAAACTCGTAAGGTAGCATTTGGTCCCAACTGGTGCAGTTCTCTAGAGCGCAGAGCTCTCAACATAGCCTCTAAGATTTGATTTACTCTTTCGGTCCGACCATCCATGCGAGGGTGGTAGGTCAGATCGAAATTCAAATTAGTGCCCAAAACGCTGTGTAGCTTCTGCCAGAATCTTGAGGTGAACTGGGTTCCTCGATCTGACACGATCTTCTTTGGTACTCCATGCTAACATACTATCTTAGTCATATACAATTCTGCAAGTCTATCTCCTGAGTAAGTAGTCTTGACTGAGAGGAAGTGAGCTACCTTGGTTAGGTGATCCACAATTACCCAGATAGAATCATATCCAGCTTTGGTTCTTGGCAGACCGGTGATAAAGTCCATACCAATTTCTTCCCATTTCTATTCAGGTATGCTCAAAGGTTGCAAAAGTCCAGCAGGTCTCTGATGCTCAGCTTTAACTCGCTGGCAAACATCGCATTGCGCAGTATACTCAACAATTTCACGCTTCATGCTAGGCCACCAATAAAATTCCTTGAGATCTTGATACATCTTAGTACTTCCGGGGTGAATAGAATACAAGGTTTCATGAGCTTCCTTAAGTATTAACTGTTTCAGCTCCTTTTGATCCGGTACACAAATACGCTTATCGAACCATAGGACACCTTGCTCATCTTTTGAAAATCTTAAGGATTTACCTTGCTTCATGTTTCTCTTGATTTCCTTGATATCTGTATCTTCTTCTTGAGCTTTCTTGATTTGATCTTGAAGAGTTGGTTGCACTTCTAGGGCAGCTAAGTAACCTTCTTCGACTAACTCGAGCTTGAGCTTTTGAAATTCTTCGTGCAGTGCTGGCTGACTTTTCTTGATCATCAGAGTATTGCAGTAGGTCTTTCTACTTAAAGCATCTGCCACAACATTTGCTTTGCTTGGGTGATAATGAATTCCCATGTTGTAATCCTTGATCAACTCCAACCATCTTCTTTGTCTCATGTTCAGATCAGCTTGAGTGAAGATGTACTTTAAGCTCTTATGATCCGTGTAAACTTCACAGCAATTACCGATGAGGTAATGACGCCAAATCTTCAAAGCATGCACTATGGCAGCCAATTCTAAGTCATGAGTGGGGTAATTGACTTCATGAGGCTTCAATTGGCGTGAAGCATACGCTACCACTTTCCTTTCTTGCATCAAAATACAACCGAGACCTTAACGAGAGGCATCACAGAAAATCTCAAAATCCTTTCGAACATTAGGTAGAATCAGTACTGGGGCGGTGGTCAAACGCTTCTTTAATTCTTGAAAACTTTGCTCATATTCTCAAGCGCCCAAGTAAATTTCTTTTCCTTCTTCAAAGAATTGGGTAAGGGTCTTGCTATTCTTGAGAATCCTTCTATAAACCGCGGTAGTAACCCGCCATTCCAAGGAAACTTCGATCCGAGGTAATCGACTTGGGTGACTCCTCATTGAGTACATCCTTGACTTTGCTAGGGTTGTGGCGACTCTACTCGCAGACATGACGTGTCCCAAAAGGTAACTTCCTTCATCCAAAACTCACACTTATTGAATTTAGCATAGAGTTGGTGATCTCTAAGCTTATTCGTAACTGCGAAGGTGCTCTTCATGCTCTTCTTCACTCTTAGAGTAAACTAGGATATCGTCAATAAAGACAATGACAAACTTATCCAGATACTCCATGAATACTTTATTCATCAAGTTCATAAAATATGCCGGTGCATTGGTTAATCCAAAAGACATGACCGTATACTCATACAGTCCGTATCAGGTTGAGAAAGCTGTCTTCGGTATATCTTCTTAGTGAATCTTCAACTGATGGTAACCTGACCTCAAATCTATCTTGGAGAACACTCCGGCTCCTTTTAACTGGTCAAACAAATCATCGATCCTGGGCAGAGGGTACTTGTTCTTGATGGTGACTTCATTGAGAGAGCGGTAATCCACACACATCCGCTGGGTACCATCCTTCTTAGGGACAAAGATCACTGGGGCTCCCCAAGGCGAAGAACTTGGTCGGACAAATCCTTTATCTTGCATTTCTTCAATCTGCTTCTTCAGCTCGACTAAGTCGTCAACTAGCAAATGGTAGGGTCTCTTGGAAATGGGTGCGGTTCCCGGAACCAAGTTAATGACAAACTCTAGGTCCTGTCCGGTGGCATTCTGTAGATCATCGTGAAAGACATCCGGAAATCTCTCGACCATCGCACATCTTCCACGAGATAAAGCAACGATAATCGCAGACTAAGGCTCCATCATACTTTTCCATAGAGGCTTCAAACTTTACTTTGGTTCCATCTGGCCGACTGTGAGTGATGCTTCTACCACCACAATCTAAAATTGCTTGGTGATCGACAAGCCAATCCATGCCCAAAATCACATCTAGGATCTCGCATTGATGATTATGAGGTTGGCTAGAAATTCTACCCCTTCTATGGTTACTTTAACCTTAGGGCAGCCTTGGTTCGTACTCAACTCCGAACCAGGTGAACGAATCAACATAGCATTTTTAAGAGTCAGAACCTTTAGCTGATGCTTTGCAACAAAACTCCGAGAAACAAAGGAATGGGTAGCTCCAGAATCAAACAAAACTGTAGCAGGTGCTGAATTTACTAGGAACTTACCCAGCACGACATCCGGGGCTGTCTGGGCTTCCTCCATCGTGACATGGTTCACACGGCCTCTCCCGAAAGTCTGAGGGGTCTTGGCTGGTGCAGTTGGAGTCTGAGGTGCTCCACGTCCTGCTCTTGGCATGGGAGTTCTGGTCGGGGTAGCTCCAAGGTTGAATCTGACTAGTGATGGACCTTGCTTTTATGCGATTGTTGGCATAATGTCCCGATTCTTGACAGTTGAAATACCGATTCTCGCGCGGGATTGTTGTTCCTTGGCTGCCGGTTGTTGGGGTTGTTGTTGAAGCCGGAATCTCGGGTAGCTGGGCAAGGTGCCGCTGAGGGTTCTCAAGGTGACAGAGGGACGCGAAGCGGCGTGGGGCTGCACATTCATTCTCGCTCTCTCAGGTGGCCTTGATGAGCATTATGCTGCATCGACTTCCTTTTATGAGATTCCGCCAGTTCGCGACGTGACTCTTCTATGAGCATGGCCTTGTTTACTAGCTGCTGAAAATTGGCATAGTCGTTGCCAATGACCTGAACCTTCAAGCTAGGGTTGAGTCCTCTCTTAAAACGCTTCTGACGAGCATCATCGGTGGCAACATCCTTTTGGGCATAATGAGAGAGTTGAGTGAACTTATTGAGGTATTCACTCACTGACAGGTTCCCTTATTTCAGCTCACGAAACTCATTTTTCTTCATTTCTACCTTTCCGTCGGGAATATGAGAGAGGCGGAAAGCTTCTGAGAATTCAGTCCAAGTGATGTTCTGGTGGTTTTCATGGGCGGCGCAATAGTTCTCCCACCATTCTGCGGCGGTGCCTTCCAGCTGGTGTGTGGCATACAGAACTTTCTCACGGTCATCACACCGGGTAATGGCAAGCTTCTTTTCAGTAGAGCGCAGCCAGTCATCTGCATCCAAAGGCTCGGAGGAGCTGGAGAAGGTAGATGGATGGGTCCTCATAAATTCTGCCAGCTTTGACTGAGGAAAAGCTGGTGGGGGCGGAGGTGGCATGGCAGCTGCTTGGTTGTTCTGGTTCAGCACGGAGAGCAGAGCGGCAGCTGTCTGATTCTGTTGAGTCATCATCTGGTTCATGTTCTGCATCATTGCATTCATCAACTGCGCCTGTGCTACCATGAAGCTATCCCAAACCCCGATCATTGTTGCGGTGGGGTTGGTGGCGAACGGGTCCACTTGTTCATCCTGTCTTGCCGAGTTGCGAGTTTGAACCATCTGCACAGATCTTCTCAGGTTTAATAGATGAGAGGAAGAAAGCACGATAGGAAAGAGGGGAAAGCACAAGGACGAGCAAGAAAAGGGAGAAAGACGAGACAACCTAATTGGGGAAAGTTGGTTTAACCCAACGAACAATAGCCAGAAAGCTACAAGAGACAACAAAACTCAAGCCACAGATCCTAACGATACTAAAATTGAAAGGGGTAACAGCACTACTAATCTATCTTATGTGGTGGGCGACTTCAAGCAAAGCTCGATTCTATAGAGATTATCGAGATAAGAGGGTCACTTTACATTCAGAAACAAAGTTCAGAAAAGATAAGAAGTCAGACTTTGAGAATGGAATAAGGAGAGATTAGCATAAGATGAGAAAGAATAGAGTAAGATGAGAGGAGAATACTATTTAGGTTAATTGTTGGTTTGATTTAAAAAATAAAAATTTGAAGTCTTGACTAAACGACCATGCTAACTATGGTTACGCCCTACAGTCGATATGGCTTTGATACCACATTGTGGGACCCTGTGATTGCAACCCCAGACCCTTTGTGTATTCTCAACTAGTCCCATGATCAAGAGCTAGCTCACACAGCTTGCAACATTGGTGTAATCATAACCACACAACCAAACAAAAGATGAAGCAGACAAATTAATAATATTAGGCAAAAGAGACTCTATGGTCAAGTCTTACAACGGTTGCCACGCAGGGCTAAAGAAAACAGAGAAAACTTGCAACGGAGAACAAAACATCTGGTGGAGGTCACCCAATATGCCCACCGGCAATCGAGTGAAGGACGCGACCTAATTCACATAGTCTTCAAAGAAGTCTTCTTCATAGAAGTTGGAAAAACACAAAAAATGATGAAATGGAGATTTTCCTGATTTTCCAGAATTATTTTCCTAAAGGAAAATCAAAGAAATTCCACTGGCCGACCGGGCGGAACACGTCGTGAAGGGGGGGTGGCGCCACCTCGGTACCATGTAGCGCCAAGCGGCGGCATGGAAGCCGAGGGTCGCCGGCGACTGGCTACGCGGCGGCCGACGGCGAGGACACCAGCGTGAAGAGGAGCTCACGGGGATGCCGATGCGCACGGCGGCGAGGACGCGGCGGCACGGGGAGGTCGGCGGCGAAGGCGAAGAGCGGCGGAGGCGGCGGCTCGACGTAGGGTTCGAGGTTGGGGGGCCGGGGACGGGAGGCGCAAGACGGTGCGCCTCGGCTGGCGATGCGATGGCGGGGGCGGCGGCGACGGAGGAGACTCGACGGCAAGGGCAAGGGCGAAGCTTCATGGCGGTGGCGACCAAAGCTCCAATCGTGGCCGAGAGAGAGCGGGAGAGAGAAGGGGAGGAGAGGGGAAAGAGAGAGGAGGAGGAGGCGGTCCTAGTGCTCGCTTTTACAGGCGACGGGGGGCCCTAGAGGAGGAGAAGGGAGAGCTCGCGTCTGCGGCTTTAATGGCGGCGGCGAGGAGCGGCGGATCCATGAGAAGGGGCAAAAAGGGCGACGGCGCCAAGTGAGGCGGGATGGGCGGACCGACCAAAGGACAATTTAAGCGCTAGGGGCCGCGAGGGAGCGGCGCGGCTCGACGGGAATCATGGCGAGGCGACACGGCGCAGAAGGCACCGGGAGGTAGGGGACGACCCGGTGGCGGTGGTCGACAAAGGGGGGCCGGGTCGAGAGAGCGAGAGGAAGAACGGGAGGACGCGGCGAACGCGACCGCTCGATTCCGACGGACGGCGTCCGATCAGTGCGGTGCCTGGGCGGAGGAATGGGTCGCGCGAGCAAAATAGGGAATGGGCCGAAGGAGATTCGGCCCAAAGGCTTAGGGGGAATTTCTAAGGATTTTTGATTTTAGAAAATACCAGAAAAGCAAAAGCATTTTTAGAATATAGCTTAAGCCGTCCAAAAATTCTAGGAAAATTCACAGAAATCCCTTGAATTATTTAGGGCTTAGTAAAAATATTTTCAGCTTAACTATTGCTTTTAGTTTTTGCAATTAATTATTTTTAACTTAGGGAAAAAGGAAAAACCAAATTAAAATCCAACAAAACTCAACTTAAACCAACTTTAATTAGTTCAAGTTTTAATTAAGTCAAATTAAACTGCTTTTAAAATTCTAAATTACAATTTAAGCTTTGGCAAATTAATAAAACCAAATGGTTAATTTTTAAAGCTTTCAAAATTTTCAAAAACTCAGGAAAATAGGGATGTTACAGATCTCCATGTGTGAAGACCACAAACTATAGTTCGTCCCATGAAGCTTTGTTCTTGAGAATGAGATCGCAGCTGATGGAATGGAAACCGTCGGTAGGCGGCGCTAAACGCCGTGGCGATCAAGGCAATGAAGTCTAACAGGCGGCGCTGGACAGCGCGGCGGTTAGATCGACATTCTTTTTTTTGGGATTTTTTTCTTTTGGGCTGAGCCAGCTCACACTGAATTAGCCTTTGAAGCTACACTAAAGGATGTCAAGACGAGGGCGAGCAAGAGAGTTTCATCGGCGGCAAGAAATTGCGGGCGCGTCGGCCCGGCGACGGCGGCGTCGGCGTGGGGCTTAAGGACGACAAGGTTAAGGATGGCGCTTGGCCCGTGTCGTCCTCAGGTTAGAGCGGCATCGGGGACGGCCTCGCATGCGACGCCTTGATGGCGGCGACCTTATGGGTGACGGCGGCGGCGGCGGTGGCGTCGGGCGGTGGTGGTAGGGCTGGGTGAGCGGCGTCGGACGGTGGCGGCGTTCCGCAGTGGCGGCCACAGACTGGTGACATCGAGCGGCGGCGTCCTCAGGCAGCGGTGGTGGGATGGCAGCGGAAGGAGCTAGGTTAGTAACCTTGCTATTATACCATGTTATGAATATTGTGTGTATATTAGCCCAATGGACAATATATATAGGGAATACAAAGGAAATATTACAAGATAATATGTCATACACATATAAGGAAATACAAAAGGCATATACAGATTCCAATTCTAACAGATCCACCCCCGCCCCCAAAAAAAAAAAGTTTTGTTAGCGTGTAGTGATTGGGGAAATTTAGATATGAACCTGGGTTCATAGGAATTGTGATGCCACTGTTATTGTAGCTCTTCTTCTGCTTTTTTTGGTAGTGGAGACATGCAGAGCAATTTGAAGTGACCATTCCATTATAGTTTGTGTGCCTGTTACATACTTTGTTTGAGTTTCCAGGTACAATTTCTCCATGTTGATCTTGTCGTACGTGCTCATTTAGGCTGTATGTTGATTTGCTTCCTTTTTGCCATAGCATTTTCCCTAGTCCTTTAAGCCTAATACTAGTATATATAATCCAAAGCAAGAAGCAGTAGCGTGTACTATTGTTTCGCTTTGATCCAACAAAGAGAGAATTTGCCAATACCGAATTTATAAAAGATTAAATTTCGTGGCCATATCGGACATCTCAAATTTCTCCGTGAGCCGAGATAGGCCAATTGCGCATTCCGAACAAGAAAAACCGGCCAGGCGCGAAGGCCGTTTTAGGGCCGGGTTTGGGCATCACAATTGCAGCCCGAAAGTAATTCAGCCCGGCCCGAGCGCAACCCAACAAATCTATTTATTTATTTTTGAACACAAAAATACCCAGGTCAGCCCGAGTACGAGAGCCCTGCCAAGTACCCCTTTAGTGCCGTGCTGGGCCGAGCTTGGGTAGCAAAAATCGACCCGAAATGAATCAGACTATTTGCGGGCTTAAACAGGTCCAACTAAACTGGGAGAATATAAAAAGTCCGGCGGGAATTTAAAAAACAAACTCCTAAGACATGCTTCCGGATATCGCTAGTCAGCCGGGTGCAATCGAAGCGGATATGGACGGATATTATTTATCCTATATCTTGTTCCGTATTTTTTTCTCGGAGTTGAAGTCGGGGACACGGATAATTTCGGATGCTCATTTCTTTATCCCGTGTTCGCTCCACGATCCTTCGGCCGATCAGACGGAAATTATCAGCTTCTTTTGCACCTCTACACAGAACATTGGACATTAGAAGTGCAATCAGAGCGAACATGGAGAGACTAATCGTTGAAATGTCGAAGGAAAAATACTTAGTATCTCATGTCTGCTCAGATGCAATAACTCATCTATCTGTTATCTTGTTTCTAAGTGAAGTCACAACAAACTTTTCTCATACAACTTGACATACAGACACGTACGGATGTAAATCACCCATCCTGTATCATATTTCGGATTTTTTTTCTCGGATTCGGAGTCGGACACGGATAGTGTTGGATACTTATTTCTTCATTCCGTATTCGCTCTGCGAGCCTTCGGTCGGTTGGGAATTATCCACTCCGTTTGCACCTCTACTGGTCAATGCATTGCGATCCGGCATTCTTACACTACCTATTTACATGCCCGGTAAGGAAAGCAAGCTCTGCTTCCCATAAGAATGGCTCAAACCTCTGCTTGCAATTAGACATGGCCAGATGGGCCATACTTCTCTGACTGGCCTGAAGCATATGACTGTTGTTTTGACCCAGGCACGGCACAACCCACATTGTAGATGGACCGGGTCAGCACGGCCCGACGAGCCGTACTTAGGTTGCCACCCCGGCCGGCCTGGCAAGCACGACTAGTGTTGGACCTGGCCTAGCACGACACGGCCCATTAGGGCCATTTATATATATATATATATATATATATATATATATATATATATATATATATATATATATATATATATATATATGATTTTATTTTCATTTCTTAATATTTATATGATTTTATTTCCATTTTTAATATTTATGAGGTTTTATTTTGTAGTTTTTTTTAATTTTATAAGTATATGTAAATTTATTTTCTAGGATTTTTTTGAAATTTTCATATCATATAGGATAAACGCCCACGACCGACTCGTCGTGCTATATATGTTTCTGCCAGCCCGAGGGGCCGGTGTGTTGTGTCTAGGTCGACGCCGCGGCCCACAAACTGGCATGGCATGACCTGATTAGTTCCTGAGCCTAATCGGGTTGGGCCGACGCGGATCCTGCTGTGACGGCACATGTGGCCATCACTACATGCAACGCAACGCAACGCAACGCATTGGCATTTGCATTTGCAGTTTAGTCCCCTCAACCAGAAACCCCAGGCACACAGATTGAAGAAAGCAGCTTGTACTGTTGCAGCCTTTGCGCCTCTCTCCCCTCTCGCATACTCTTACACGCTCTCCAAGGCAATCAGGTTTCTCTTTCTCGCACAAATACAAAACTGGCCAAGAAAGAGCGTATCGGTATTAATATGCCGTCTCACCTCCATACCTTTAACCCTAGGTTCCTCTCCCGTGTTCCACTCGCTCGTCGAAAACGTATTATTTAATATTAAGTAACCGTTATCGGATCGAAAAGGAAAAGACGAGATCGCGGTCCGCAACGGCAGGTAAACACAGTAGCGTAGACACTATTTATGAATACTGTAGTGTCACTATTTTATGAATATTGTAACTTGTGGCTCTGCAGATTTCCAGGTTTCCGCCAAGCCCTTATTGCGGGTGTTGATGCAGATGCCAATCATCCAGCGTTGACAAGACCTAGCCCAAGAGGAGCTTGCTCAACAACGCCAGAATCCTTCTCACCAATGTGCTTAGCGGCGGCAGCCTCGCAAACATGCCGGTCGCCGAAGGCGTAGTCACCGATCTGTTCATCCGGCCCCTTTTCTTTTCCCTCTACGATTGGTTCCACGAGGTGCTTACCCCTCTGTCTCGTGCATTTGCCAATGCATTTTTAACGACGTATTGCTTTATTCCACTTAAGGTATAAATATATTGATTGCATTTTATGAAGATCAACTGGACATTTCTATAAAAACATACTTTCCATTATTTCATCTCCAAACAGAAGAGGGTATAAATTGAATTATTTTTTACTTGATGACCAGCTTAATGTTATAGTGTTGACTTGATAATCACCTGAATGTTTTGATCTGAATACAGTTTTTGAACTCCATATTCAAATCCCATAGTTTTGGAATTTGTCTTCAATTCTTTTTCAAGTCTCAATATATGCATGCACCTTCAGATGCACATTAGACCCTCTCATAAAATAGCGAGCTAAACCTGTCAGTACCTTTGCTTTAGTATCTATGTGCAGTTGTGCGGTTGTACACCATGCATGTCATGAACATGAGGCCTCTCCCGCATTCAGAAATGTAGTACTTGTGTATAAAGGTGAAATTAATTACACCTCTGTGAGACCAAAGATAAAAAAACGAAGTATCTTATAGCAAGAAGAGATGCTATCAGTTCACGTGTTTTTTTGTTAAATCTTTATTGTTGTAAGATGTAACACCCGATTTTCAGAATCGGGATATTAATATTTAATTTGATGATCTATTAAATATTTGACTGCTTTTTAAAATTTTTCTATGTTTAAGTAAAAGGTTTCTTTTAAAATCATATCACATTAATTAAAAGGTTGCATTTAAAGTTAAATCAAATTGTTGGAAGACCGCTTTTAAAAATTTAATTATTTTGATTTCTTGATTTAGCATGCATTTCAAAAATTATGGTGCATGCATTAGTATCAACGTTTTTCTTTTCCGATTCAATCGACCGCAGGCGAAATGCCTGCATGTCCATTTCTTGTCACCAACTTCTCTCCTCGCAATCACAACCAAAAATCAAAAATCGTGCAACGCATATTATATCGTTGCGTTTGTCGTCACACAAGCATTCCATTTTCGCAAGCGGTTCCCGCATGCAAGGTCATATGAGCAAGTTGGAAAAATAAGGGAGAAATACACTGCTATTAACTCCACTGCTCTCCCTATTGTTTTTCCCCCAGCCAAACAGCTCCTTCACTACACTCCTTCACTACACTCTGCCATTTCTTTGTGCCAGCCAAACCATGCCCCTACCCACTCCTCACCTCTAGTTAATTCTTCACCCAATAGTCAAAGTCCCACTGCCATTTCATTTCTCAAACAGAGCACTACACGAACCATTCCCAAGCCATTCTTTGCTCCCAGCTCACTGCCATTTGCTGTCCCATCTGAAGCATGCTTCACTGCCATTTATTTTCGTCTCTCCCTTAGCACACAACACCAACCAACCACCCTCATTCTTTTCCTCCCCATGTTGCTTTCTTCTTCCTTCAGAACTCATCCCCTTTTCTTTCTCTAAAACTAGCTCAAGCTCCCATCTTTCTCACCTCCCAATCCAAGCATGAAACCATAAGTCACCCCTACTGTAGGGGCCCTACATGCTATACCATCTTGTTGCTCATCACACCAGCTTCTCATACATCCAAGAAGTTTTAGCATGCACGGCGTTGGGCGAGTTTGAGAGATAGGAGGAGAAGTAGCAATGGTGCAGTTTAGTTTGGTTTGTGCCAGGAAACAGGAGCCCATGCCGGGGAGCAGTAGCTACTTGGCGGCGCAGCGGCCAGCACATGGCAAAGGCGAGGCGGCTTGTGGCCCGGCGCGGGAGTGACACCAGCGGTGTGGTCGTACCACCTATGACCAGGTGGTCGGAACCCTCCGACCAGTCGTGTAGTCGAGCCTCCCGCTACGACCATGTAGTCTAGGCACCTACTATGACCACGTGCAGTCGAAGTCCTTTACGACCACACGCCTTCGACCAGCGACCTAAGGCCAGGTGCCTTCGACCAGCCACTTGGATGAACAGTATTCGGATGAACAACACTCGGTGAACAGTGCTTGATGAATAGTAGTCATAATGAACAGTACTCGAAATAGGGCTCTTTTGAGGTGTTGCAACCGCAGTTTTTTTTTTTGTGTTTTTCTATTGCATATCTCAACTCACGACCAAAACTCAACTTACGACCACTTCTAAACTTTCGACTCCTCTTGATCCCTTCTTACTTCTTGCTTGTGGTATCTAAGACTGCTATCTCCCCCTGCTTATATACTCTTACACTCATCGACTAAGACACGGACTTAACGTGAGTATCCTACTCGGACTCGTTCTCGCAAACGACTCGGACTCAAACTCTTATCTAATTTTGTACAAGATTACAATCCCAACACACTCCCTAATCTTGTAACAAGATTAAAACAGTAATCACTCCATCTTGATCATCCTGATCTTCTCATGCATTTTGAACTTCCAAGTCTTCCTCTTTTACCTGCACTCCCGTGCGTTATTCCTTCCTAGACCGATACCGCCCCACCACCTGTACTTGCTCCATCCTGAGTCATGCACAAACCAGCACTTGCCACACCTTTCACCTGAACTGAACTCATCCTGCCTTGCACGATCACCAGGGCTAGAGCACCCACTCCCACGACCACCTAGGTTTCGTCATTACTTGAGCCTCTAGCTCCCCTCTCTTGGACCAAGTCTGCCTGTTTTCCCGTGTACATCTCAACTGAGGCTACACCGCGTCTTCCTCCTGCGTCAACTTCGTGTACACCGCGCCCTTCATGTGCATGGGACTCCTCCCCCACAAGGTGCCTCAGGCGCCTTGTCTGCTGCTGCCTAGACCTCCCAAGGCTTCACTTGCTGCGCCTCCTACGCTAACTGCGTACCACTCCTGGGTTCCGCCATGTCCTACTTTAATACTCCAGTTCCACTGACTCCTCCAGACTGTCCTTCACACAAACCAGCTTACAAGTTTTCAGAGAAATTTTGTACAATCTGTTCGGGGATCTTTTCACTTTCATTAACATATCTTTGTTCTTGTCATAGACACGCAAGAACTCATCCTTCATCTCCACCCTGCACCCTTCTTCCGCCAACGGTCCGAAACTGAGTATGTTGATGCACAAACTTGGTATAAAGTAAATTTCAGTCAGCACCTTCTGATCGTCATTCTTGCATTGCAAGAGCAATGATCCTTTGCCTTTGATCTGCATTGTGGATCCATCGCCAAACTTGACTTTGCCTGTAATCTTCTCGTCGAGCTCATGGAATATGGAGCGATCTCCCGTCATGTGATTGCTTGCTCCATTGTCTAAGTACCATTGATCAGTGTGATTGTGGTTCCCTCCCTCCGTGCGTAGTTTAGGAACTATGTTCTCCTCGTTCAACAACACCATGACCGCCGCCTCTTTGACACATAAGGAGAGAAGCAGGGCAGGCTCTTTATCGTCTTCACTAGCTCGGGTGAGGTTTACTTCGTCGTTCTTCTTTTTGTTTGGACACTCTGAAGCGTAGTGCCCATATTCGTCACAATTGAAGCACTATATGTGGCTGCGGCACTCCGACGCATAGTGACCGTATTTGCCACATTCAAAACACTTGATATGTGACTTGTCATGGGATCTGTCACCACTGTCTTGCCTAGCCCAGTCTTCACATCCTCCTCTGCCAAAACCACGGCCTCCAGCACTGCGATCACGTCCACTCCAGTTTCTAGAGCCCTAGCCACTTCCTTGAACCCAATTGAGTTCCTTTGTTTGTTTGTTTCCTTCCTTCGCATCACTTTCCACAAGTAATGCCTGATCTGTCCTTGCCTTGCACCCTCTTAGAAGCCCATCATGTGTTGAGAGACTCAGTTACCTCTTCCAACTTCATGCTCTCAAGATCGCTGGAATACAAAAGAGTTGTGACCATTGGCACATACCTCTCGGTTAGTACTCGCAAGTATTTCTCGACCACCTCGATTTCCTCCAATTTATCGCCAAGAGCTCGAAACTCGTTGACCACTGCCGTCAATTTTCCTCTGAACTCATCCACTAATTGAGTTTCGCCCATATGCAATGCCTCATACTCCCCTCAGAGAGTTTGGAGACGAACTTTCTTCACTCGATCCACACCTTCATGCATAGTACGAAGAGCAACCCAGGCCTCCCGAGCAATATCTTTCCCGACAAGTTGATTCAACATCGAATCAGGTATTGTAGTGTAGATCAGCACCAATGCTATTTGATCAACCTTCACATCGACATCCACAACCTTCCCTTTAGGATCGATCTTTCCCTTTAGATCGATCGGATCAGCTACTACGTCCCAGACCCCCTGGGCATGCATCTTGACCCTCATCTTCATAGCCAAAGCTGGGTAGTTCTCTGAAGTGAGAATCGGGTACGGGAGCGAAATCTGACCATCTTTCGTTGTCGATGAGGATCCGTTGGGAGCCATCTTCTACTTCCTTCTCCGGAGTCGAAGGCTTGATTTTCAAACACCCGCTCTGATACCATGTGTGGTCGTACCACCTACGACTAGGTAGTCGGAACCCTCCGACCAGTCGTGTAGTCGAGCCTCCCGCTACGACCATGTAGTTTAGCCTTCTACTACGACCACGTGCAGTCGAAGTCCTTTACGACCACAAGCCTTCGACTAGCCACCTAAGACCAGGTGCCTTCGACCGGCCACTTGGATGAATAGTACTCAGACGAACAGTGATCGATGAATAGTACTCGGTGAACAGTGCTTGGTGAATAGTACTCAAAAATCAGCAAATGAGACCGGGCTCTTTTGAGGTGCTGCAACCACGGTCTTTTTTTTTTTGTGTTTTTCTATTGCATATCTCAACTCACGACAACTCAACTCACGACCAAAACTCAACTTACGACCACTTCTAAACTTTTGACTCCTCTTGATCCCTTCTTACTTCTTGCTTGTGGTATCTAAGATTGCTATCTCCCCCTGCTTATATACTCTTACACTCATCGACTAAGACACGGGCTCAACGTGAGAATCCTACTCGGACTCGTTCTCGCAAACGACTCAGACTCAAACTCTTATCTAATTTTGTACAAGATTACAATCCCAACAAGTGGCACTGAGCCGGAAGCACGGTGCTACCGGTGGCAAGGCGGCGTGTCGGCATTGAGGCGACATGGGCTTTGCCGAGCTGTTCGGCGACGGCCGGGTGGATGGCCAACGGCTGGAGTGGCGTCAGCGCGGAGGTGCAGTAAGCGGTCGAGGAGCGCCAGCGGCTTGGTGTCGGCGCAGCAGCGGTGACGCGGTGTCAAGGCAGCCTACGACAGCCCAGCTGAGGCGGTTCGTAAATAGAACCATCTGTGATATTTCTCGTATCACAGACGGTTTTTAATAGAAACTGTCTATGATACGTACCTTCACAGGCGGTTTTAACAAAAAACCGTCTGTGTTATTCGTATCACAGACGGTTTTTTAACCGTCTATGATAACCCCTGTTATCACAGACATACAAATACAGACGGTTCGAAAACCGTCTGTGATGACGGTTCCGAATCGTCTGTGATGAGGCTTCATGTAGTAGTGAGAGCTAGATAGCTAGTATTAGCTTCAGTAGTCTAGCGGAGAAGGATTGATGGATTTAGTCTTTGTGAGAGCCTGGGTATTTAACTCGTAATATTTAACCACCCAATTAGTCCTAGCATTACAAACCAAATATCCCAGCTCTCGGTGAACATGTACTTCCCAGAATAGCAGTACACATACACCTCACAAAATATAGCATCCAATCCATAGACAAGTCATACAATACTATGTCTTCATTTTACGTCACAAAAGACATACACATAATAGAGTTATTACAAAAGGAGGGCCAACCGGCCAAATGACAAGTAAAAACACAAGTAGCAGCGGAAGCAAAAGCCATAAGATGACGATAAACAAAAGCCAAATGGTTTGCCATTACCCACAAGGCAACCGACCGGGCCGCCAGGCTAGTCGTCCTGCACGAAGTCGGTCTCACAATAGTCGATCCCTTGGGGATCAACCTCCTTTGCAACAATTCAACAATGCAGCTGAGTACAAAGTTGTACTTGCAAGACTTACTAGCAAAAAAATATATAGATGCATTCATGTCTCAAAGGAAGGCTACTACACTAAGCAGTTTTCAGCAGAAAGCAATTTTTCCATTGCAATAGAGTAATAGATTGTAAAGCAATTTTAAGCAATCTATTTTTATTTGTTTAAATAACAGCGAGACAACAATATAAACATAATCACATCTTAGAGGTGACTTCCCAATAGCCACCACAACATAGCACGAATTACCCATTCGTACCACCCAAAGTCAAGTTTTATCGAAAATGTTGAGTCTAACTCTTGTAGAGACCTAACCAAGCATGTCCATGACCTAGGACAAGGCTATTCGAATAGATTATACCCTGCAGGGGTGTTCCAATGTACCCACACACCAGACCACCTCTTTTGCCACTAGATAAAGCAACTTCCGAAGGTATGCCGGCAAGGCTAAGTCCTACGTGACGTTTTCCAATATTGTGTATTAACTACGAGCCGCCCGTATGATGGAAACCATACGTTGTGTCAGAGTCATCGGCAGAGCGAGAACTTACCAATGCTCCTACGGGTAGGGAACTTAAACCCAGAACCCATTCCGTCACACCAAACACACACACTGATTAATTCCTTTTTCAACACAACATACACAACCTCCTGCGACTCGGAGCTAACACATGCCAAAGTACTAAATCAAGAGAGGTTCCATATCCCTCTCATGTGGTTAGCACACAAAAGTGCTTGGGTCAGTGTCCAAGATGTTCGGTCCTTGTTGACTCGGGCACCATCCATGCACACCCAACAATCACACCATCCAACCAATGTGCCCAAGTCTAAAACATTTTAGTTTCAGTTTTAGTTTCTCAAATACAATAAATACATGGGTACCCTGACCCAAGTAATTTAAAGTGATGATATAATGACCATCGCCGAGGCGATGATCCCTATTCTATCGTTCTAAGCAGTGTTAAGCGATACAACTCGTATACAACATAATACGATCATAACTCATCCACCAAGCTCTAATTCATCGACAGAGATATTAACCTAAGTTCAGTGGCAAAGGATAACATTTACTTGCAGCTCATGCATCTACTAGGAATAACTACCTCTAACGAAAAATAATCATTCAAGTAGAGCATGCATACATACAAGTTGCAAACAAGATATTTTGTAATGAAAGTAACAGGATCAATATGATCAAGGGGGGGGGGCTGCTTGCCTTGCTGGAGATAATCTTGCTGCAGAGGATCACTCTCGTACTCAGCGAATTCATCGGAACCTATCGAAAAATTCGAGAAGACCAATAAGAACGAATAACACTGAGAAAACTCAAAAATTCAAAGTCATCCAAAAATCATGAAATTTTCATATAAGGTAGAGCATGATTTTAAATGAATTTATCAACAAAAACCAATAGATTTGGAGTTTGCATGCAAAATTTATGACCAAAACAAAATCATTCTTTTGAATAAATTTCGAAAATACCTCTGCAATCGTTCATCCAAATTAAATTTTTGGTGAAAATTCCCAGAGAGGTGGTGAACATGAAATTTTTACAGTAGATAGAGCACCTCATGAGATGAACAATGGAATTTGATTCACCTCATTTGGAGCTAATATGAATTTCTTATGATTTTTCAAAGTTACGAAAGTAGTGCACACGACATATGTAAAACAAGATTTTTTAGAGGAAGTAACATGCTCAAAACCTATTCTACAATAAAGTACACTAATAGAGGATTCCAACAAAATTGAGTTTGCTCAAAAAAGAGTTACAGAGAAATACTTATGCATTTTTGAAGTTCAAACAAATTAAAAGTACACAAATAAAGCATTTCGAAATATATGTAAGTAGTAAATACTTTCTATACCCATCCTATTCTAGCCATGGACGCTGATCAGTGGGGCCACGGTCAAAGCGGTCCTAGTCCACACAGACCTGGTAAAAATGCCTTAGGCCCACGCGTCAGCGAGCGAGGAGGAGGCGCTGCATCAGTGTTAACGAGCGAAACAATCTTGACTGTTATATCAAGATCGAACGATCCAAACGAGTGGGAAGTTCGGACGGTCTGAACGGCCTAATAGATCTGAATCGTTGAATTGAAATCGAACGGTTTAAATGGAATGGGGCGTTCGGGTGGTCCGAACGGCCCAATAGATCCAGGCCGTTGAAATCAAATCATAGGGTCCAAACGAAATACAGGTTCAAACCCTGGCTTAAGCGAACTGACAAGGGGGTCCTACACATCAGTGAAACACTAACTCCAACTACTGGATCTACATAGATAAGCGTGCTTAAGACATCGATTAAAGGCTAATGATTGTGCTACAGTGCGTATCCAAAAACGACAACACAGAGCACTTTCTGGCTGTGAGCTTCTCTGGCTAATCGTTGGTGAAGGAGGTTACGACATCGTGAGCGAAGGGCTAAAATGGGTTCCTAATACTATTGCGCACTCACCGGTGGCCGAAGCATCGCCGGAGACGAGCTCACATGGCGGCGTGACGAGGTGGAGCGGAGGTGAAGCTACGGGAAAAACGACAACACAATGCTTTAAGCCATCTAATGCATGCACTATCATCAGTAGGGCTCAAGGACCTTACCAGAATGACCTGGATAGGAAAAGCTTGCCGGAGTTATGCCGGCGATAGAGTCCAGTACTGGCGTTGAGGAAGACAACGAGGAGATGGTGGCCTGAGCAAAAAGAAAAGGCCCAAGAGGTATGGAAAGCTTCAGTAAGGCCTAGAGATGGTACATGAGAAAATAATTGAAGAATGGAGCGCCTTACTGGAGTTGGGGATGAAGGGGACAAATTTCGGCTGAAGAAATTTTAATCCAAAATTTGGTGATTCTTGTGAATGCAAACCAAAATTGAATTAGGGGAAATGATGATGGTGATGAGGGGCGCAAAGTGACATGAACAGAAATGGGAAAGAACCCCTGTGCTGCTGGGACGGTGTTGAGGACGACGGCGGCGCTCAGGCCTCGTTGGTTTTTAGCTCAATTGAGCAGTAGAGAAGGTGAGGGAAAACCTGGTAGTGTCTAAAAGATGTGAGGGAAGCTATGAAGAAGCTTAAATAGAGTTTTGGGGCGGAGAAACACAAGAATGGAGGTCTACGGTGAGCTTAGTCCATGGCTCCACCACGAGCGGCAGTGACGCGATGTCGAGGTGAAAGGAGCATGGGCGAGCGCGGACTTGATTGCCAAACCGCGGAGGCGCGTCAAAAACCAGTGGCGAAGTCGTTGGAGGTGATGCATGGCCTGAGCTTAACCACGGTGTGCATGGCGAGCTGGCACTGGTGCGAAGGCCACGTGGAGAAGACGACCTAACAAGCGGGGCCCACTGCTCAGCGACACAAGGCGCGAAAGGGTGCAGCACCATTGAGTGGCTCGGCCATTTTAAACGAGTGGGTTGATTTTCAACCGTTGGATTGAAAATGGGCGTCCCCGATTGAGTGTGTCATTCGGACGGTCCGAACGGCCCACTCAATACGGACGGTCAGATTGAGAATGGACGGCTCTGATTGAATTGGACATTTGGACGGTCCGAACGGCCCAATCAATCTGGTCCGTTGAAAACGAATTGGACGGCTCACGCGAAAGCTAACTTGAGTTGAGTGTGCCAGTGCATTTAGGCAGTTCAACCAAGTCAAATGGCTCGAGCCAGGGTTGGCTCCAAACCCAAGGAACAGTGAAAACTGATTTTTGGAAGCTAAGACTGAGATGGTTTGGGAATTTTTAGAGAGAGTTTCATAAGTCCAAAAATTCCGAAATTTTTATGGAAGGTCACTGGATCTAAGAATAACCTTGTGTAATTGTTCCAGAACTTTTCATGCAATGCATTTCTTTCTAGAAAAATCACAAGGTTAAGTTCTAGGGTTTTGACCAAGAGTCAAACTGGTTTGACTGCCCTCTTAGAAATAGTAAATAATTTCTAAAAATTATGAAATTTTTCAGAGGGGTTACCAGAGTGATCTAGGAGCTAGAACAATTATTTCCAGAGGATGGTCACAAGGTTTGCTTAAGGATTTTTCAAGGACTATGCTTCCATCAAATGAGGCATTGATCTTTGAAAATGGGAAACCCTTGGGAAAAATTTCCAGAACATTTCAAATGACAACATGAGGCATCAAAAATTTTAATTTCTCCTCATTTTTATACATTTGAAACATAAACCATTGTTTAGGATGTTACAGCTTTTGATCATGTGCCCATAAGTTAGTGGATTTCGTACAATTATCGGATAGGTTGTAAAGTTAGAAGACCGTGAATCCAGGCATTATGTGGTTGGATGGGTTACTTTGATTATGACAGAGGGTAGGTTAGCCTGAGTTTAAAAAGTATTTTAATGTGGTAGAAATTTCAGAAAAGAATTATTTTTACGCTAAAAACTCTTTTATCTTTGAAAATTGTGAGAAAATTCATATGAACTCCAAATGAGTTGAACCAAGTTATTTTGGTGTGATATTTTTATTCTCTATTTATATATGTAATCCTTTTTCCCACCACTATTCTACAAATTTTTACCAAATAATTAATTTCGGATGAATAGTAACCAAGCTCCATTTTTCAGCATTTTTCCAAAAACGGATTTTCAAACTGCTATAACTTTCACATACTAACTCCAAATGGAATAATTCTTTCACCTAAATTAATATAAAATCGTGACCTACCCACTGTAAAATTTTTATCCATTTTTGAGTATTTTGAATTTTTGGCTTATTTGGTGTTAATTGCAATATCGTTCTTTCGATAGATTTCTCGATGATATGAATGTGTTCATGAGTGTAACCTGAGATTGAACAAGTGGTACAGCAAGTGAGCACCCTCCTCTTGATCATATTGCTCCTACTGTTTTAAAAAGTTTTGTATGGATTTTAACCTCGCCATTGCATGCTATTTTTAAAATTATGTTCATGGGTAGAAGTAGTTAATTCCTAATTGTTGCATTGCCTTCCTTGAATATTGATAATCCCATGTTCAGTTGATGCCTAGGATATCTATATATGTATGGGAATTTTCTGTTGTAGGATAGATCGATGCTTAGCCATACCAGTAGTTGTAGTCAAAAGCGGTTGATGGAGCTAGTCCATCGACCGATGGATTGAATCGAATCTTGATGAAATCTGAGGAATATATGGACTGAATTATGTTGAATTTGAGGATTATATCTAGATCTTCAAATCTTGTTATTATAGACTTGCTGGGCATGGGTTTTCTTTATTTATAACTTGGGTAGGTGAATGTCATGATGAAGTGTTGTTCTAGAATTTTGTAGTCCCGTCTAAGTGATTAAGGACCGGTCTGTAGTGTGATGAACCAAGTCTTACATGCAACCACATGTCGGGTTTATGGGTGATGGCTTGGCTTAATAATTTGTTGTGTGTTAGCTATCAGAACACAATTGGGTTGACAACTTTTATTGTTACTGTTTAATTATTGTGTTGTCAATCTAGTGGGGGCATGTTAAGTTTTGCCTTACTTGCCCTTAAGGGTCTCTTGTATGTTAGGGACTTACTTACACAATGGGGTGAACCGTGGTTCTAGTGCGTACGATAGCTTGCCATAGTTCTGAGCCTCAAGTGATTTGATAGTTAGGATATGACATTGTAACGGCCTCGTTATGATATCTCATTCACACTCCTAAGGAAGAGTGCATTGGCCGACATTATGAGATATTCATATCGTGTGGGGAAAGTTGTACACCTCTGCAGAGTAAATAAATCTATTCGAATAGCCATGTCCCCGGTTATGGACACCGTTTGTGGGAAATTAGGTTTGGGTTATGGTTGAAAATGTTATGTCATTATGTTAGTTTGTTCAAATCTGAAATATTATCATGAACGCGAAGTTCGCGTGTTAATTTGTTATAGAATGAATTGTGTCACGAATGGGATGTTCATGTGTTGATTATATTTGGAGATTATACTATTGTTGATCATTACTTACTGTTATATAATGTTTTCTAAATGTTTTAAAAATGGCAATTTGAGTCTATATCGATTATCTCAATGGAAATTATTGCTTTACGCTAAAAGTTTGCCTAGAGTAGTGGCCTTCCTTTGATACTTACATGCATCCTTATTTTTCTTGAAAAGTCTCGCGAGTACAACTTTGTACTTTAACGGATTGTCCATTTGTTCAAGTGAGAACGACGGGTGCATCAGCTTTAACTCCAGTTGGTTGCTTGTGGGTTTGGGCATGCCAACTCGGCTCTTTCTCTTTTATTTCTAAGTTTATCTTTCGCTGCGATTTATTTGTGTTGTTTAGATTTGGCCGATCGGCCCTCTTATACAAACTCATACCTTATGTTTCTATTCAATGATGTTGTAAATATGATTATATTATTCTTGTACATTGTGTATGGATGTGAATGCAATGTTGTGTTAGGATATGTGCATGTTAGCCACTGATCCTTGGGAGCTAACATGAGACACATATCCGGGTACTTGGAATCGTTTTCGTTTCTCGTTAAGTGTTACGCTTTTGGCGTAATCACTTAGCTTGAAACGGGTACGATCTCGGGGAGGTCCCCACATAAGATGATTTATTTTCATTTGATTCAACACAATATTAACTACCTTACCATTATATTCATAATCAGGTAACTAAGAGGACAACTTCTACTATAACATCCCAAAATTTGGGTATGTTTTAAACTTTAGAAAAATGTGAACTTTTTAAAACTTTTGATGGAGCTTGCTAACATTCGCTTTTCTGGATTTTATTGCAAGACTTGTTGTCTAATTAAGAAAATTTAAGAATCAAATTATGGAAATACAAAACTAATTAAGGATCAAAATAAATTGAAACAAAAGATGATAATTAAAAATCCAAACTTGGTGTAATCATATGTTAATAAAATGGAGAAATATTTTCAAACATGTTTTGAAAATTTCTTCCAAATCAAATAATGCAAATAGAAAATTAAAAGATTTTTTGCGAAAAATATGGAACAAAAAAACCCTAGAAAAATTACACAAAAATCTACACTATGTCATGAGCCCCCTCATAAATTTTCATAATTTTCGGGCCTACATTTATATATATAAAAAATTCCCTAAAGACCCGAGCCATTTTCTAAAAACCTAATTTCCTTCCCTCTCTCACCGATCGGTAGACCTCGCTGGCAGTCATCTTCCTCCACGTAGCACCCTTGCGCCTGCGCTAGCAACGCCACCTCGACGTGATGTCGCCCATGTGCAGCTCTGCCCCTACGCATGCCGTGCCACAGAGCTTGCCACTGGTTTGGCCAAGCCGCCCCATGCCGTCGCGCTCACCTGTGCGTTGCCCATGTCGCCGCCTGGTGTTCTCCGCCCCTTGGCTATAAGAAGGCCACCCAGAGCCCTTTCTCTCTTCCCCCTCCTCGCCATCTCCTCCTGTAACACTCCAGCCCAACACTAAGCTCGGAATGCCACTAAACTACACTATCAATTTCAACATAAATTAACCTATATTTACAACAAGCATGTCAACGATAAAACCCATCCATGGGTCACAATAACACACGCATAATGATATGACAATTTCTGGGGTAAGGTCTTGGAAAGGTCTTGGGGAAGGTCCAAGAGGAGGTCTTGTAGAGGTCAAGGGAGGTCCTGAGGGGAGGACCGGGGGAATGGATCCCGAGGATGTCCTGGGATGATCTTGAAGTGGTCTTGGAGCGATCTGCATGAGATCATGGAGTGGTCCTGTAGTTTATGGGGATGTCTTGAGAGGTCCTAGGAGGTCTTGGAGGATAAATTTTGGAGAGGTCTCAGCAGAGGTCCAAGATGAGGTCTTGAGATGTCTTAGAGGAGGTCCAAGGGGAAGTCTTGGGATGTCTCCGAGGAGGTGCAAGGGGAGGTCCTGGAGATATCTCAAAGGAGGTCTGAGAGGAGGTCTTGAGTAGTCTTAGAGAGGTTCCAAGGGGAAGTCCCGGAGAAGTCTTAGAGGAGGTCCAAGGGATCTGGAGATGCCTTGGAGGAGGTCCAAAAAGAGGTCCTGGGGAGATCTCCGAGGAGGTCCGTAAGGAGGTCATGGGAGGTCTTAGGAAATCCTGAGGATGTCCTGGGAGACCCTTAGCAATTCAAGGTAGGTCCCGAGAGGTCTGGAGATGTCCGAGAGGAGGTCTTGTAGATCACACGGGGTGGGATGTTTGACTACACAGAGTGGACCGGCCGAGTGCGATTAGTGTTCTTAGGGACAGTGCTCGTAGGGATAATGCAAAACCCGCAACATGATATAATAGAAACATACTTATATTCATAATAGGCCATAAGGCCAATTGTTTTATAGAAGGAGTCATGAGAGAAGAAACCTTACAAAAGCCAGAGTACATAAACGAATATGAGGGTGGAAGCAAAGCAAGTCGAAGTGGATCCATTCACTCTGCCCATAGGCAAGCGACTAGGGTTCCCAGCCTAAGCTTCATCATCTTCAACACCATCCGGTTCAGCCTTTGGGTAGTAGTGGTCGCAGGGGTCTTGATCACATGGGTCTGAAAAGATTAAAATGGCAGAGCCTAAGTACACAACCATACTCGCGAGCCAACACACAATGTAGTTGTATAGATGCAAGGCTAGTCAAGGGAAGCTTTAGAGTTCTTTTATTTGCACAAAGTCAAGTTTGAAATAGATGAGTAGTGGGAAAATCCTGTGACTTAGCATTTTAACAAATCTGCTCTCATAAATGAGTTTTCATTTGAAAAGTACTAGTGGAGGTCCCACCTCCTATACTCGGGTTATCCCGTATTTACCACTGGTCTCCGACCAGGCCTTTCTCAAATCCCTAGGGTCCCACCCCAACTTTCCCTTTTCATCACAATGGTTTTTGTAAAAATGAAAGCTATATCCAGCAAGTTCTCAGCACCGCTCTTGACCGTGAGCACGGCTATCATGATAGTTTTCTTACTCTGCAAAGTTCGCACACTTTACCCACAAGAGGTAATCGCCTTGATATATACACACGTTTCCTTGGACATGCGAACCAAGGGGAGACTACCACAAGGCCTTTACAACGCTCATTCCTCGACGCAACCTCACCCGCTAAGGTTTCCACCGCCCGGTGCCAAGCACTTCCAGGAGGCCCCCTCTTGCGCCATGTGGTTTCTCAGGCTCCCTTTCCCCTTTACCCACGCCACTTTCCTCCAATTGTGAGGCCACACCGAGGTGAGCAAATTAGTTGGCCAGGTCGTACCCATTATGGACTTGTGGTTGCACTGTTTTTGCATGAGAGGTCATCACAAGATTCGGTCCTTACTTGACCAGGGCGGTACATCCACATACCAACCTCTTCTCATGCCCCTGGCACTAGCCATTCCTTCCAACCGCCCCAGTCGAAAATAATTTTCAAGTTTCATTTGTTTTGAAAATGACCATTTACCTCAACATACCAGCCATGCTCCCAGCCTTACTGCCCAAATCATTTTCCAAAGTTTTTAAGGATTATGGTTGGGCAACTTAATGCCCACATGACAATGTATCTAAGCAAGGCTAAGCATGACACTTAGATACAGACCTATCAACTAGTAAGTAATCCATTCAGTCTAGGGTGACAAAGGATATTGTCCAAGTTCAAGGGTTGGAAGTTTATACACAAGTATTTGTTAAGGTATTAACTATGATCTAGATCAATTTAGTTTGATAAAACATATCAATGCAGTTTCATAATTTTAAAGCAACATAATTTGCAAAAGAGTAGGATCAAAATGATCAAAGTGTTGACTCGCCTTGGCCAATGTTCTGATAAAGCTCTATATCCTGATGTTCAACCTTCTCGATATCCTGGTAATAATTTCGCTCAATATGTTGATAATCATCCTGTTCAGTGCTCTGGCAATCTTGTCCTTGTTGGGGTTGCGGTTCCATGATATCTCCAGTTGCTAATTACGTATAATACGATTGAATTCCCGTGCGACTGAGAATAACCAAAGGAACTCTAGTAAATCCAAATGCATTCAAACAAATGAAACACTTCAAAGGAGAGCAAACATATTTAATGACAGCTCAACGAGATTACCAGACCATATCTTTAAATATGGCGTGGGAGACTCTCTGATCGTCTAGGCCTACACGTCGGTAAGCCCCATCGACTAGAGACTGGTCTTAGATGAACTTACGACCAGGAGATGGTAGCGGGAAGGCTTATGCCTATGTACTGGTCATGAGATATCTTGCGACCAGGTGATGGTGGTAACAGAGCTTTCGATCACAATAACGGATCATGGGAGGTCTTACGACTTAGGAGATAGCCGTGGAAAAGCTTACATCTAGGGATAGATCATAGTAGCTACGGTGGTCAAAGCTAGGGAAGTCGTACAGGCTATAGTGGTCGCAGAAGGATAAAACTGGGAGGTCGTGGAGACGCTACGACCAAGGGAGTTCGTGAAGGTTTTACGACCCGAGAAGGTCGTGCGAGTGTCAAGACCAGGGGAGGTCCTAGAATCACTGTAACCAGGGGAGGTCCGGGAACTACTATAGCCAGGGGAAGTCGTGAGAGCGCTAAGATTAGAAAAGGTCATGGACTATGAGGGTGGTCTTTATAAAAAGCTCAAGAGGGTGGTCTTTTGTAAAAAGACAAATAGAGAGATCTAACGAGAGCGAGGTCTGAACCCTCAGATCTAATTGAAAGGAGATCTGGAACCTTAGATCTAAAAGAGTAGAGATCTGGACCCTTAGATCCAAATGAGGGGAGGTCTGGGTTGTTAGATCCAATCAAAGGGAGGTCTGGGTCGTTAGATCCAATCAAAGGGAGGTCTGGGTCGTTAGATCGAATCAAGAGGAGGTCTGGATCGTTAGATCCAATCGAGGGGAGGTCTGGATCGTTAGATCCAATCGGGGGAAGGTCTGGATCGTTAGATCCAATCGAGGGGGAGGTCTAGATCATTAGATCAAATAAAGGGGAGGTCAGGATCGTTAGATCCACTCGAGGGAAGGTCTGGATCATAGATCTAATCGGGGGAAGGTCTGGATCGTTAGA
Organism: Phyllostachys edulis; assembly: GCA_036346405.1. Classification (NCBI taxonomy): domain Eukaryota; kingdom Viridiplantae; phylum Streptophyta; class Magnoliopsida; order Poales; family Poaceae; genus Phyllostachys; species Phyllostachys edulis. The sequence goes on from CM070550.1 coordinate 58,354,253, forward strand.
TCCAATTGGGTGGAGGTCTAGATTGTTAGATCAAATCAAGGGGAGGTCTGGATCGTTAGATCTAAACAGAAGGAGGTCTGGTCCGTTAGATCCAACGAAAGGAGGTCTAGACCATTTGATCTAACCGAAGGGAGGTCTGAGCCCTTAGATCTAAGTGAGGGGAGGTCTGGGCCCTTAGGTCTAAGCGAGGGGAGGTCTGAGCCCTTAGATCTAAGCGAGGGGAGGTCTGGGCCCTTACATCTAAGCGAGGGTAGGTCTCGACGGTCAAGGTGGAACCAATAGAGATTCTGACGGTTACGATAAACGCAAGGGAAGTCCTGACGGTCAAGATGAACGCCAAGGAGGTCCCAACGGTCAAGATAGAACCAAAAGAGGTCCTGACGATCACGATTGTACCAAAGGAGATCCTGATGGTCACGATGAATGCAAGGGAGGTTCCGACGGTCAAGATGAATGCCAAGGGAGGTCCCGACGGTCACGATGGAACCAAGGGAGGTCTCGATAGTCAAGATGAACGCAAGGGACGTCCTGATGGTCAAGATGTATGCCAGGAGAGGTTCCGATGGTCAAGATGGAACCAAGGGAGGTTCCGTATAGAATTTCCAAATAAGCTTTGAACTCTCATCAAAACCAAATGTTTCTGTTTACTTGAGAATTCAGGGAAATGGGGAGGCTACTGGGAGGTCGCGGAAGCGTACGACTTGTGGGAGGTCATGGAAGTACCGCGACCAGGGGTTGTCATGGAGGTGTACGACCATAGGGTTATCTTTGCAAAAAGGGAGGTCGTGACCCGATGAGTGGTCTTGCCCCAAGGGGGTGGTCTTTGTAAACTGGGTGATCGTGACTATATGGGTGGTCTTTGTAAAATGGAAGTTCGCAACTACAGGGGTTGTCTTTGCAAAATGGGAGGTGTGGGCAAGGAAGGAGGTCATGGGAGTGATAACCGTGCATAGTCGGTCGAGAGAAGGGATCAGTTACACAGTGGTGATCAAAGGAGATAAATGTGCGATAGTATTGTCGCAATCGGATGAACCGGCAGAAAAGCCAAAGGAAGAACCAAAGGAACATCTAGGAAAGAGCAATGCGGCTCAAACTAGGAAGAGCATCTAGCCACTAGGAACTTACCGGTACAGGCTGGGAAATGGTTAGCCGGTGCCACGCTAGCGATGGTGGATCACAACAATGGAAGAAGCTTCACGCTGCACGTATCTTGAGGAAAAGAGGGTGGTCTTCGGTCTTCAAGGGTGCTCCTTAGAAGCAGATAGATGGTCCACTAGGGAGGTCTTGAAGTATCCTGATTGGAGGAACAAGAGTTGTATCCAAGGCAATTCCAGTGGGTGTCGGTGGCAAGGTGGTGGTGTGGGGGAGCTCGACAGAGACGAGCGCTTAAGCTTGGCTGGAGCTCTGTCTCTCTTAGAGGAAGAAGAGGATGGGGTTAGCACTGGAATTGGTGAAGAAAAACAACCAGGAGGTCGCCAGGTCTTGGGCAATCATATATATATATATATATATATATATATATATATATATATATATATATATATATATATATATATATATATATATATATATATACACACACACACACACACACATACATACATACATACATACATACATACATACATACATATATATGACCTATCCAGAGGGAGTGGCCTGAGTGGTTGGGGTCATTGATGATATGGCGGCCAAGACAGGCGGTGAATGATAGGAGGTATGGTGAATGACAACATCATGCCCGAGCCCATGCCTAGTCTAAAACCTTGGGAGATGTGGTCAGATCACTTGACCAACAATGGTCGAGGAATAGGAGACAGGCGCCGGGAGGCGGGTTGGCGGAACAACACTGGTCTGATCCGCACTAGCCCGGGAGGGAATAGGGAGAGGGAAGGAGACTAGGGAGAATTGGGATGAGGCAGAGCATCAGGATTTTAGATTAGCTAAAATCCTGATGTTCACTTAGGGAAACCCTAACACGATAGTAAATCAAATCACAAGAGCAGAAAAGGTGAAAGATGTCCTCAAATGACTCTCAAAAATGCAAACAAACGGAACAACAATAGTCATTATACAAAAAGTTTTAAAAATCCCTCATTTTTGCCTTTATGGATTTTTGGGCTGTTACAATCAACACCCATAAGAAATATATGATCAAATCATAAGCATACATAATCATCTCATAACATACATCAATGCGACATAACGGAAACGTAAATGTAATTCTTGACCCATCCCCATCCTACTGTGCATATTATGTCAAATTTTAAGTTAGTTAACAATTAGCAAATTTTAGTTGTTTTAACTAATCCTAAAACAAAATTTTAGCAATTTTAGGTTACATAAGTTGCTAATCTATTCACCACGGACCTAAAGTCCACTCTAATACCAACTGTAACACCCCAGCCCAACACTGAGCTCAAAATGCCACTAAACTACACTATCAATTTCAGCATCAATTAACCTATAATTACAACAAGCATATCAATGATAAAACCCATCCAAGGGTCACAATAACACAAGCATAATGATATGATAATCATAGACAATTTATTCCTAGGAACATAGCAAGGTAATAAACTAAGATTAACTTATCATCTAAGGTTATTCAACACCATCATGTCCTAAATATAAATTATCATGCTATATTAAAAGTTTCTCATATCCAATGATTCAAATAATTGGGTGTAGGTTGTGATTCCAAGTGCGCTAGCCATTCCCGAGTGAAACGTCACAGGGCTCACCTGCAGACAGAGACAGTTATAACCTGAAATTCCCCTTCCTGGAGGGGCTTGCTCCAAGTCGCTAGACGGTGTCTTTCGACTATTCCTCAAGCGCAAGTGGAGATCATCAACAGGAGGTCTTTGTCCTTCCCTCAGATAATGACCACTCTCTTGGAGACAGAGTTCAGGACGCCTCATGGCAATGGCGAAGACACCTTCGGTGATGAACAAGGTCAACACTCTAATGAGCGTGAGGGAGATCCTCGAAATAATCGCACTTCATTGAGGCAAACTCAAGGATTAGATATGGACGATCCTAAGATAACCCAACAGAGAAGGATTGCGGCTTAGAGATATCTACCTGGACGCATCCAGTATCAGTCGGAGGAAGCTCAGGAACTTCAGCGCATCAACGATCTGCTTGAGAACCCATATTGGGAACTTGCCTGAATGCCCGACTACGACCTCTTCGCCGAAGAGATCGCACGAAGGCTTCGAAGCACGATGGCCAGACTTGAGCACCCTCAACGACATCGACCCAGAAGTCTTAGCGATACGACTCCATCATCTACCAGTAATTCGAATAACTCACCGCGTGAAGATCGGCGCAACAACAGATCGTGTCGCTCTCCTAACCTTAAATATAGTCGGAGAAGAGTTCTTCGAATGCCTGATGATCAACAAGCTCTTAGGAGAGGTGATCGTTCACCACTCCGACCCAAAAATCTGCAACAGCAGATGGAATACAAGGAGTATTTTCCTTGTAAAGTGGAGACCTACCATAGGATGGGTCCACCCACAACCAGGTATCGTTGTGTATGATCACCTGGTGATCTCAACACTTATTTTCCGCAAAGAAGGCATCTAGAAGTCATTACCGGGTGTGGAGCTTTCTTACCCGACCTCTGAGCAATTCACTGGCTGCCTCGGTTTCGACTAGTGAACATGGAGAAATTTGATGGATCTCAAAAAACCATTGAATTCCTTCAGATCTACATGACCACTATCCAAACAGCAGGAGGAGTAGAACATGTAATAGCAAATTACCTTCCTACTGACTCGAGGGATCTGCTCAATCGTGGTTGTTAAATCAGCCACTTGAGTCAATCTATTCATGGTAGCACCTCTACGACCTGTTACTGCCCAATTTCCAGGGCACCTATCATCATTCTGGGAAGGAGGACGACTAACACAGGATGAGACAAGTCTACGCCAGTTCATACGATGTTTCAGTCAAGTTCGAAAATCCATACCTGAAGTTTCTAATTCTTCTGTCATCAGAGCTTTTAAGCAGGGAGTCCGTAGTAGATGGATCACGGAGGATATCACTTTAAATCCTCCTGCTACTATCGCCGAGCTCTTCGAGATGGCCGATCGATACGCGATTGCTGCTGAAGTAGTCGAGTGGAACAAACTATTGATCAAGATGATAAAATTCCTCAAGAAGCGGACGAAAGTGGTAGGAAGAAGGATAAGAAGGCCAAGAAGTCCGAGAACAAGATCAAGGGGCAGATGCCTCAGGTCGACCATTCCAAAGAAGTCTTGGTCGTAAGTGATAAGAAACCTCAAGGCTCCAAGCCATACTCCGATCGAGGCAAAGTAAAGTGCCCTGAGCGGAAGAACGACAAGCCTAGGTGGTGTCCTTTCCATAAAAAGGAAGGACACGACCTTCGCAACTACCGGGTTTTCCAATAAAATCTCGAGGACTATTACAACGACAAAAGACCACTTCCTACCCTTGAGAAGGTAGGGCAAGCGAGTGGTCGTAAACAGTTGGACGACGATAAGGAGATGCCATTCCAAGATCTTGAGCATACCATCAAGCATATCTATGGGGGATCATCGGCATACAAGTCAAAACAATAGCTTAAAGCTGTCGAACGTGATGTAAACTCCATTGACCCTCTTCTTGTCAATAAATTGCCGAAGTGGTTGGAAGTCACCATCTCTTTCGAGAAGAGTGACTGCCCGATCCCTTCTACTCGACCAGGTCAATTTTCGATCGTGGTCGAACCCACCATCAATAACTGTCAAGTAAATCAAGTGTTGATTGATAATGGCAGCTCCTTAAACATCTTATTTAAGAGTACCCTAGACGAGATGCAAGTACCTAGGACCAAGGTAAGACTTGTATGATACTCTTTTCATGGGATTGTACCGGGGTCTTCGGCCAAACCTACTGGCCAAGTTTCTCTTCCTTTAACATTTGGTTCTCCTAGCAATTTCAGGACAGAGAAAATCTCCTTTGATGTTGTCGATTTCGATATGGCATATAATACCAAACTCGGACTACCAACTTTGGCAAAATTCTTAATGGCTACTCTTTATGGGTATCAATGTCTTAAGATGCAAGGTCTTAAAGGAGTAATCACAATTCACTGTGATAAAATGATGGCGCATACGTGTGACCATCAATCCCTCGAGATAGTTGGCCCAATACCAACTCGAGAAGAAAGCAAGGAGCAGCCTTCGACCAAGTAGTCGAAGCCTAAAGCTGCACCAAAGCTGAATGACCAGGCCAAAGAGGTTCCTCTAGATCCAGAGGAGCCCTCGAAGACTATTTGCATCGGGGATACTTCTGACCATAAATAGGAAGACGCCATCGTCACTTTCCTCCGAGCTAATGCAGATGTCTTCGCGTGGCTAGCGTGTGATATGCCCGGAGTCTCCAGGGAGGTGATCGAGCATAGGCTAGCTTTACGGCTTGATAAGATACCCGTAAAACAAAAATTACAGAGATTTGCATCTGATCGACGAGATGCTATCAGATCAAAATTGGACAAGCTACTTAAAACAGGCTTTATAAGAGAAGTTGACCACCTAGAGTGGTTGGCCAACTCTGTAATGGTTAGGAAGTCTAATGGTAAGTGGCGAATGTGTGTAGACTTCACTGATCTCAATAAAGCTTGTCCAAAAGATGATTTCCCTTTACCTCGTATCGATCAGTTGGTTGATTCTACTACCGGTTGTGAAACATTAAGTTTTCTAGATGCATTCCAGTTACCATTAGATTAATATGTGCCTAGAAGATGAAGAAAAGACCACATTTATTACTCCATTTAGAATATTTTCTTATGTCAAAATGCCATTTGGTCTAAAAAATGCTGGTGTTTCTTTTCAACGCTTGATGCAATCGACTTTTTCACCTCAGCTGGGCTAAAATTTGGAAGCCTATGTTGACGATCTAGTCGTAAAAAGCATCAAGAGACTTAATCATGTTCCTAACTTGCAAGAAACATTCGACAATCTCAGAAAACACCGCCTGAAACTCAATCATGAGAAGTGTGTGTTTGGAGTCTCTTTAGGAAAATTGCTTGGATTGCTTGTCTCTGCATGAGGAATCAAAGCAAATCCCGAAAAGATAAAGACCATCATGCAAATGTGCCCTCCAACCACGAAGAAAGAAGTCCAGAAACTAACAGGGTGCATGGCGGCTGTAAGTCGTTTCATCGCACGACTGGGAGAAAAATGACTACCTTTCTTCAAACTTCTAAGGAAGCACGAGGGTTTCGAGTGGTCAAAAGAGGCAAACTCTACATTTGAGGATGTCAAGAGGTATCTTACGAGTGCTCCTATTTTAGTTTCTCCAAAACTAGAAGAAACACTTTTAATTTATCTAGCTGCCACGCCACAGGCAGTGAGCGCAGTACTAGTCGTAGAACGTGAAAACGTCCAACAACCAGTTTACTATGTAAGTGAAGTTTTGCACAGGCCTAAGGAGCATTACCCTCAGGTCCAAAAACTTCTATATGCCCTCCTCATATCTTCAAGGAAACTGCGACATTATTTTCGGGCGCACAAGATAATTGTGCCGTTTGAGTTTCCCTTAGGAGTGATCCTCCAGAATAGGGAAGCAGCGGGACGTATGAAAAAATGGTCAGTAGAACTTGGGGAGTTCGACCTCCATTTTATGTCCCAAATGGCTATTAAATCCCAGATCCTGGCAGACTTTGCCGCCGAATGGACAAATTCTGAACCCGTTCAGGATCCCTAGTACAATACCCACGACCAGTGGACGATATACTTTGACGGATCACTTACTTTAAGTGGCTTGGCGGCGGGGTGGTCCTGGAATCTCCCATCAGAGAGACCTTAAAGTATGCTATTTAATTAAACTTTCAGGCCACTAACAATGTGGTAGAATACGAAGGTTTGATGGCTAGCATATGAGCCGCGAAAGCGCTTGCGGTTCGACTACTACTCGTGGGAGGAGACTCTCAACTGGTTGTGAATCAAGTCGGAAAAGAGTACCAGTGCTCTAACCCGACCATGTCTCGGTACTTATCGAAAGTTCAAAAGCTTGAAAAGTATTTTTTCGGTTTCAAGATACAATTTATCCCTCGAAAGGATAATTTCCTTACAGATTAGCTTGCTCGAATGGCGTCTTCTCAATCACAAGTACCAAAAGGAGTCTTCTTGGAGCAGCTCCAGAAGCTGTCTCTGGTCGAAACACCTGAGACAACTCCTATTGAGACAACCTCTCTAGAATACGAGGATACCTGGATGAATCCCATCTACGAGTATCTTCAGATGGGTACAATACCCGATAATGATCTTGAGGCAGATCGTTTATCCCGAATGGACAAAATGTATACTTTGGTCGAAGGAGTTCTCTATAAACGATGCATCCAAGGGGTAGTGATGTGATGTATATCGTAGGGAGAAGGATTAAACTTCCTTCACAACATATACGGGGGCATCTATGGAACTCATGCTTCCTACAGAATACTGGTCATAAAAGCCTTTCGACAGGGTTTCTATTGGCCAACAACCCTCTATAATGCCCAAGAGCTGGTTAAGAAATGTGTTCAATGCCAGTTTCATAGCAGGCAAATACATCAACTGGCTCAGGCATTACAAACAATTCCTCTATCATGGTCCTTTGCGACCTGGGGTCTCGATATCTTAGGACCGTTCCCAAAAGTTTCAGGTGGCTTCGAATTCTTTTTTGTGGCTATTGATACGTTCACAAAATGGATTGAAGCCGAACATGTGATTGGGATAACAACGGAAGCAGCAAAACGGTTCATGATGAGAAGCGTGATTACTCGGTTTGGAGTCCCAAGTCGAATAATCACAGATAATAGCAAGCAATTTTCGAGCACAAAATTCCAAGAATTTTGCGACGAGTTGGGTACCAAACTATGTTACGCCTCTGTTGCCCATTCTCAAAGCAATGGGGCAGTCGAAAGAGCGAATGGACAAATAATGCAGGGAATCAAAACTCGAGTATTATGGGTAGTTCGTATGACTGCTAGTTGGGCTATAGGTGAAACACCCTTTTTTTCTAGTTTTCGGTGCCAAAGCCATGCTTCTACCAGAACTAAAGATAAGGTCGACAAGGATCGAAACCTTCAACGACTCTACCCAGGTACAACTTTGAGTAGATGACATCAACCTACTCGAAGAGAAGAGAAATCAAGCCTTAATCCATTCAGCAGTTTACCAATAAGCCCTGCGCAAATACTACGATCGTAAGGTCCAACCTCATAGCCTTGCTGTAGGTGACTTGGTATTGAAGAAAATTCAATCCCAGTCTAATCGGAATAAACTTTCACCCAAGTGGGAATGTCCTTACAGTGTGGTCGAAGTTACACGACCAGGTTCGGGACGACTAGCAATGGAAGACAACTAGATTCTCTCTAATTCTTGGAACATCGACCCGTTACACAAATTTTTTGTGTAACCAGTCAACCCTACAATAAAGCATTTGGTTCTTTCTATCTTTATTGTCTTAATTTGAGTAGCGCTTTGATAATTTTTCGACTATTTCCTGGTCGCAAGTCTTTTTATGACTAGTACCCAGTCTTTCTTTACACGGGTCGAAAGGATGGTAACATCACCTAGTCGAAGTCTTTCCTCTCTGTATGTGGTCCTGCCCACTAGAAGGAACTTCCTAGTGTCGACTCGTTCCTCACTTTTGCTGCCAACACAAAAAACTTGGTTTTAAAGAACATCTCCCAATGCATCTCAAAATAGATTTCACACGCAATCACATCACCTCAATCCTTTAAGAATAAACAAGTCGGAATTCACATCACACACTCTTATGTACTACATCAAAAGGGTTCTATCAATGATCATCCCACTATTCGTAATCCACCCTTATTCTACTCCATCTACACATAATCCTTGGGCGACCAAAGCCCTAACATAAAAATGCAAAGCCCAAATTTAACCTCCAAGACTCCTACAACGAACTTCTCATATAAAAGATAGGGAAATCCTTAGATTAAATCCCTAAAATTCCCACAATCCAAACATGCTCAATCATTAACACCAACATGTAAACATTTTTTTCTCGATCAAATTATCTTTATAAAGATTCTAACTCCTAGAGGGTTACTCACTAATGCCAAGTCACACCTGACAATAACTCAACAATACATACTATCTCAATAATTGCCATAACAATTAGATTACTTTGCTAATATCACTCTCATTAAACTACACTATCATAAATCACCTACACAACCTCGCAAAATTACCCAATTGCGATACTCTAATACATTGATCAAGATTCCTACACTTTTGATAATCCCAACATTCCAACATGAACTAAGATTCTTGGATTTCAATTTACTATAGGCTCTACTAGTTGTAACACTATTTATTTTTATTTCAACGACGATCATTCCATCAAATTCTCTCCAAGAGTCATAGGTCAAAACCAAATCACCTTCTATTACTCTTCAAATAGCTTGGTACCCAAAATCTCACCACTATCCTTTACTTGACCACCAAAACCAGTTGCCATTTTACACTTTATAAGACTTTGCAACACAAGTCGGTTAATCCTTTCTCAAAAAGGAAGGGCAAACAAAGATGAGTTTCAATACACAAGAAAACGTTACTGCTCGCAGTGAGCACGAGACCAAGAGAAATATTCAAATAAAAATGATCTTGGAAAACAAAAGACGAGGCCACAGTTGAGGGCATAAATCCCACAAGAAGGGAATTTCAACCCTCAACGAATAACAATAAAACATTGCTACTGAAACTCAAAAAACTCTTAAGCGGCAACGGCATAAAAGTTAAACGCACTATAATAAGTTGCAAGTTACAAAACTTAACTCCAACCTCCAATACTTCCACTACACTGTTTCCTTTAACAAAGAAACAATTTTCTTGGATTACAATACCATTCTGCCAACTCAGACAAGAGCTTTTAAGTCTAAATCACATGAATCACTTAAGAACCAGTAAAACTTTCCAACACATCACTATGCTCGAACCAATTTCAGCTACCACATAAATCCTGAACTTCAAAAGATCACGAATTCAAAACTCAAAACATTTCATTTGAACGATACCACAGAAGACAATCAAATCTTTTTATTTATAGAACATTCAACATTATCATCGCAACCACATACTGACAATCATACTAACAACAAAATAGTACACTCGTTTAACAAGATCATACTAGTACATGATAATCTCACATGCACACCAAAATAATTCACTTATTAGATTTTGTCCATTTAACTCTTACTAACGCTCAACAAAAATATCAGCACACACTAAATGCACTCTAGCCATTACCATTAACAAATGATGATTATTTTACTCATGGTCCTACCTCTATTTGCAAACACAACAACAGTTATGAGAATAGATTCAACATTCTACCTTATGTTCAGAAATTAGAATGAAATATCTTTAACTTCAATAATATAAGACACATAAGACAAAGTTTCACAAGTCAATACATCAACTTTCATCCATTTCTTCATACATATTTTAACAATTTAGCATGGCAAAATTAGGTGAATCTAGCATTCGTACAAGTTCATCAAGTATCTCGATAGAAGACAGATTCAAGATTAATATTTACTAAAGCAATCCAACACCTCCTTACTTAACCATGTCGAACGGTTAGATTAACCGAATGAGACCCAAGGATCCAATTTATCTAACAAATTTAGCAGATTACTCAATCTTAATGATCAAACCGATTCATTATCATTCCACTCTTCTTAACAAATCATAGGTTCTAAACAGGGACAGACTCTTATTTAAAATTCACCATGTAACAAATACAAGGCCATATCAAATTAATCAATCTCACTTTCATGGATGTTAGTTAAGAATAATTTGTTTGCACCATGCTACTAACCCAACTTGATAACTCATATCATAACAATGAATTCCTTTAATTATAACCTCTTACTTAGGCATGACAATACATCACTAAAGGGTTTTAACATTCTCTTTCATAAAAGAGAGGCATTTAAACTTCAACTCTCAAATTAATCCAAAAGAAATACATAAGGTCAAAGCTTCTACATAATAAAGAACTTGCAAAAGAAAACTTCCATTATCCAAATACCAAGCAAACAAATGAGTCACATTTCCCAACAAGAAAGATAGAACACTCATGAAAAGATCAATCTTGCAAATGAACGACGTTCACAAGAGCAACAACGAATCAACCGTCGAGAGAACAAATAACCACTTTATTGAACCAATAAAGAATGAGAACCCACCTACTGCATTGTAACCACTATCCAAAGAAAGTTCATCAACTACAAGAAAACTGTAACCAGAACCCAAACGCAAACTCAAGGAAGACAACAACTTCCCCAAAGAACTATTCTTCAACGCATGCAACTAAGTTACCCGAGGTAACCACTTAACTATCCCAAACCACGAACGGTGGTATAACCTGGCAATGCCCCAGGCCATAACCACGACCTCTACCTCTCGACATCTGCTACCATCACACATAACCAATATAATCAATTATAAGTATACAAGATCATCTCATAACATGAATCATCAATACAATATAACGAAAACATAAATGCAATGCTTGACACATCCCATCCTACTGTGCACCAGTGCGTCAAGTTTTAAGTTAATTAACCATTAGCAATCTTTTGCAAATTAAGTTACCCAATTTGTTAAACTATTCACCACGGACCTAAAGTCCGCTCTGATACCAACTGTAACACTGCGGCTTAGTAAAAGCCCAAGAAATCACCTACATCTATTAACACTATAAGATTCTACATCAAACTCAAGGATTTCAACCTTATAGGCATCACAATTAACACTCGACAATGAGTTGGTCACAAATTTCAGCAAGCCGACTAATCATAATCCAATTATAATTCGAACTAAATAATTATCAAAGGCATTATAGATAAATTTCATTTAAGGGAAAACAACAACTAGCAATAACATCGACCATGAAGAACTAAGGGAACCACAACCTAATCAATTATTACAATTCAAAAATGAATGAATCATGAGTGGAGTGAAGTGCTTCTCAAGTGAAAAATTTCCATGTTTTACTTTCACCCCAAAGTATGTTGACATCAACGTTCATCTAAAACATTAAATAAACAAGCGTGAGTCCAAGACTCAGCAAGTACAAATAAACGGCATACGAAACATCGTATCAATGATAGATCATTCTCATTATACAAAATACTTTAAAGCATTTATATATCATTCTCATTATCTCAAATACATATGTAAATGTCATGAATGCAATGCAAATCATGCATATGTCTCCGCTTCTGCATATACCGGCAGAAAATTCTGGGCGGCAGTAGTGTAAAAATCATATCTCGAGATCTACTCAACCAAACAAGGTGAACCAAGATTCTATAGAAAGTTACTGATATTGTCCACAATTCTCTAGGAGGTGACCAGACCAAATTTTGCCACTATAGTATCAAAAACTACAGAACAACAGAAACTGCATATTACCGATCCACTAACAGCTCATACTGATCAACGAACTAATAATCCAAATGGAGAAGAAACGAATTGTCACCCTTGAAGACTACAATGAAACCCACTGAAATCCCCGCGAGGACTCCCTTTCCCCTTCATTCTCCCTCTTCCTCTTCCTTTCTTCTTCTTCTTCTTCTTCTTCTTCTTCTTCTTCTTCTTCTTCCTTCCTTCCTTCCTTCCTTCCTTCCTTCCTCTCCTTCCTTTCTCCTCTCCTCCTTGCTGATCTCCTCCTCCTCTTGGCATAGCAGCAGGGAAGGGGGGGGGGTGCTACACTACCCTCATGCTACAGTACACCACGCTAGGGTTTGGTTGATCCCCCCCCCCTTGCCTTCAAATGGACAATCATGGGCCTTGGACCACAATGACCGGTTTTCTCCCCACTTGAAAAATGGGTTGGCGGCCCATTCCTTTCCCAAAATTCTGAAATTTTCTTTCTAATTCTATTTAATTTTAGTATTAATCACTTATTTATTTTATGTTTAAATGGGATATTACAACTTGAAGGCTCATTTTCATGTTCCTCGTGCCTGACTGCTCATACAAGAATTTATCCGAGATTGTCAGGTATGTTAATGCAACAAAATAGAACACCTCCACCCGGTCGGCCTTTTGCAACCATTGGAGGTGCCACGGTCATTTGGGAAGATATTTCCATGGAGTTCGTGGAAGGATTACCCGCGTTCATTGCAAGTCAGTTATCCTCACTGTCGTTGATCGGTTCTCTAAATATGCGCATTTTATTCCACTTGTGCATCCCTAATCGACACTTATAGTCAGTCAGGATTGATGAGGACGTCAACCCTCTGGATATGACCGCTACTCCACGTCATGGTACAAGGAAGGTTCTCACGTCATTTTGGTACCAAGTCAAGTAAGAGTTCATGTTGAACATGTTTTGGAATCCAATTCGGTCTCCGAAGACAACATCGACTTAAAATGTGCATAGAATTTGCATACGAACTCTGTTTGAGGTGCACAAGTACTTGATGGAAAGCTTATCTCTTTATCTTTCCAAGGGATCTAGCCCCACCTCCAAATTCATTTTATGCACACCGAAATCACCAAAACAATCTGGTGCTAATTGTGAGACTGAGTCAAACGGGTGCTGTGCCACCTAAACTTGGGCCCATGGGCCTTGTACCTCCTTGGGCATGCGTCCACCTCCTTGATCACCACCCCTTGATTGTCTCCCTCATATATACTCATGTGTGCTACACTTTAGGGTTTGGATTTCATTTAGTTAAAAGTTAGCTACACTGCAACTTCGTGTATTAGCTTGTGTCGACTAGACCAACCATAATACCGCTTCGGAATCTCACCTTCTTGAGTAATTCAATCCTATTTGCAATTTTAGATTGTTTATTATCTTATTCTTGCTTGTTCTCCGATTGCAAGCAGGAATAGACCTTCATGGTTAGGTTGATCGTGCTTCTAGCAAGAATGATAACAATCTCGGAGTTGGTTCAGCGATTGTCAAGCATATTAGTTGTGTACGATTAGTAGCTGAATCGTGAGAATTGTCTCCACCAAATCGAGTTATCCTTCTCATCGAAAGATCGAGACATCTATTGTCGCATCAAGTGGCTTGATACGACAATGGGTGTCCCGATCTTTCGATGAGAAGGATAACTCGATTTGGTGGAGACGACTTTCATGATTCGGCTACCAATCATACATGACCAATATGCCCAACAATCGATGAACTAACTCCGTGATTGTTATCAACCTTGCTAGAAGCACGATCGACCTAACCACGAAGGTCTATTCCTGTATGCAATTGAAGAACAAGCAAGAACATGATAGATAAGCAATTTGAAATTACGAATAGGAATTAAGATTTGTATTAAAAAGTGGGGTTTCGAAGAACAATGTCGTTGTTGTACTCGTCGAACAAAAGGACAATGTATAAAGGAGTAAAGGCTAAATTTTAATCTAACAAAACCCAAACCCTAAAGTATAGCACACATGAGTATATATGAGGGAGATGACCAGTGGGGTGGACGCACTCCCAAGGAGGTACAAGGCCCATGGGCCCAAGTGGACGTGGCGCAGCACCCGTTTGACTCGGTCTTAGAATCAGCACCAGATTGTTTTGGTGATTGCAGCATGCACAAAAGGAATTTGGAGGTAGGGTTAAATCCATTGGAAAGCGGACAAGATAAGCTTTCCATCAAGTACTCGTACACCTCAAACGGAGTCCATATGCGAATTTTATGCACGTTTGAAGTCGGCGCTGTCTCCGGAGGTCGAATTGGCTTCCAGAACATGTCCAGCTTGAACTCTTGCTTGACTTGGCACCAAAATGATGTGGGGACCTTCCTTGTACCATGATGTGGTGTAGCGGTCATATCTGGAGGGTTGATGTCCTCATCAAGGATTTCTTTGGGGAGATTGTGCGCCTTCACAACATTCCTAGTTCTATTATCAGTGATCGCGATGTGATATTCACGTGTTCCTTTTGGAAGGAGTTATTTTCATTAGCCGGTGTCCATTTGCATATGAGCACAACCTACCATCCTCAAACTGATGGGCAGACCGAAGTAGCAAACAAGGTTAAAGCCATGTATTTGCGATGCCTCACTAGCGATCGTTCAAAACAGTGGCTTCGATGGCTTCCATGGGCTATTTTGTTATAATACCTCGTTCCACTCCGCTCTAAAAACAACACCGTTCCAGGTAGTTTATGGGTGTGATCCTTCAGTGCTATGTTCTTATGAACGTGGTGATAGCCGTGTACCAGCCGTCGACCAAGCTTTGCACAACCATGATACTTTTATGGCTGATGTTCATGAACAACTCCTCCAAGCTCAAGACTATGCAAAACAATATTATGATTCACATCATTGTGAAGTTCATTATCAAGTGGAAGATTAGGTTTGTCTTCGTATCTCACATCGTTAAGCATTATCATTATCAAGGCAAGCACGCCATAAGCTTAGTCCGTGTTTTTTTGGACCATACAAAATTTTGGAGCGCATTGGGAACGTGGCGTACTGCCTACAGTTACCGAGTGGAATAACGTCTTTCACTTTGGTCTCCTCAAACCCTTTCATGGTGTACCACGTTTAGCTCCATCCTCACTTCCGGAGTTGGATCATGGCCATGTACTACCTACGCCATCTAAAGCTATTCAAGGATGTCTTCATCGGGGGATTTGGCAAGTTCTTATTGTGTGGCAAGGATTACCCGAATCAGATGTGACATGGGGAGTGGTCATTGAGTTTTGCCGTTTGTTTCCGGCCTTTCAGCTCGAGGATGAGCTATTTCCGCAGGATGGGAGAGATGTTATGGTCGAACTTCAGTATCATCGAAGAGTTCAACCACAACTCCACATCCATGCACAGGGGAAGGAGGCAGAAGCATAGCTGCCAGCACGGCGCATATGCTTTCCTTGCCGCATGTGCTTTCCTTGCCTATTAAATTTAGGACTCTTAATATTAGGAAGATTGTGTTAGAGTTTGTTTCAATCCTTTAGATTGATTCCAAATAGATTTTCCATGTTTTACTTCCTATCTTTAGTTTGTAACCTCTATTTAAAGAGAGAGAATTATGAATAAAGGGCAAGCAAGAATTAAGAAAAGTCTTACCTTGCCTCTCTTCTTGCGTCGACTGGCGCTGCTGCCTGCGTGCGACGGTGCCACCACACCGCCGCCGCCCTCTTGCCGTCTGACCTCCCACCTCCCACTCCTATTTCCTTCGCCACCAAACCCTAGCCCACAACACTCCACAAGATATTTTTCTGTTGTTGATGTCCTGTAAAATCTACATTTTGCTGGCTGCTATTTCCATATACAATTACCAGAAATACCGTCATATCCAAGCACCTGGTGGAATCTTGGGTGGGTTTGGGCAAAGAAGGAGATCATCTGGGCCATGAATGGTGGGCAGGCCACAGAGCAAGGCGATTGCTCTCAATTCAAAAGCAATATACCGCACTGTTGCAAGAGGGATCCAACAGTTGTTGACTTGCTTCCTAGGACGCCTTACAACACGCAGGATGCAAATTGTTGCGAAGGAGGAGTGCTTAGCTCATGGGTGCACGGCCCAGCCAATGCGGTAGCATCATTCCATATCAGTGTTGGCCGATCCGGGACTAGCAATATGACAGTCAAAGCACCAAAAAAAACTTCACTCTCAAGGCCCCAGGTCCAGGGTATACTTGCGGAGTACCCCAAGAAGTGAAACCTCCTACGAAGTTCATTTCGCTGGATGGGAGGAAAACAATTCAAGCCCACGACAAGTTGTTTCACTACTCTTCTTTCGGTGTAGTATTTAGGGCGCAACTATGGCTCAGACGAATTCTCACCATACGGTCCAATGCAACACATGAAAAAGAACAGTGCAACATTTTTTTGGCTTGTTGCAAAATATAAAAAATTCATATGCAACATTATCTCAAAATCTCAGGATCAAACAAACAAACATTCTCAGAATCAAAACGACGCAAAACATTCTTAGAATCAAACACACACAAACATCTAGAGGACGCCAACATATCAAAAAAAAAGAGATGCAACATCTCAGAATGTATATGCAACATTTTTTTCCCCTGTATGCAACAATTTTTCTATCGTGTCGCAACATTTTTTTTTCACAGTTGCAATATTTTTTAAAAGGAACGAAGGAGCACGAGCAGCCGCAATGCGATGGCGGGGTGGGAGGCTGCAAGCAGTGAGTTGAGCATCAGCGGGGAGGGAGGGTTGGCGAGGGAGGGCGGGAAGGAGAGCATCAACGAGTGCGGGAGCAGGCGGCAGGAGACGGAGAGCGAGTGGATGAGGGACGAGAGGAGCAGGTCGAGCGGGAAGGAGAGGTGGTGGTGGTGGAGGAAGGGGAGTAGCGCGAAGGCAAGTGGCAGGGACGCATCGCTAGCGGCGAGGCCCCAGAGCAGCGCGTGCCACTCGTGCGCAGGGACGGTGGAGCATGACGCCGCCAGGCGGTGCTCGGGCTCTGGCACAGAGGCAGGCGGGGACGGCGACGTGAGGGAGGCGACGACGGAGGGGGAGGAGAGGTAGGCGAGCAGTGGCTCGAAGTCGTAGCGGCTTGCGGGGGCGGCCGAGGAGGAGGTGGAGCAGCTGCGGGGTGGAAGGCAGAGGCGGTGGCGGTTGTGGGGGAGGAAGGTCGGGGGGAGGAGGGAGGCGGGCATGATGGCGAAGGAGGAGACGGTGAGAGCGAGTGGATGAGAAGGAAGAGAGCGATGGGGATACTTATCAGGCTGGAGAGCTAGCCTATGCTCGATCACCTCCCGGGGGACTCCGGGCATATCAGACGCCTGCCAGGCGAATACGTCCTGATTTGCTTGGAGGAAGGAGACGAGCAACTCTTCCTATTTAGGATCGAGTCTTGCTCCGACCAGAACCTTGCGAGCAGGTGGGCCAGCATCTTCGCCCGGTAGTGACTTTATTTGTCGGGAGAAGCGCCTTTGTCGAGGGATACCTCTTTTGTCTGGTCGGAGGGTTTGGGTGTCACCTTCGGTCTTGAGTGCTTGGCCTGCATGGTAGATGGATTAGCCTCTCTGGTCGGAAGTTCATCGACCAGTTCAAAGGATTTTCGGTCACATGCATAAGCCATTTTACGATCACCCCGAATAGTGATGACTCCCTTTGGCCCCGGCATTTTCAAACTTTGATAATCGTAATGCGTGGCTATCAAGAACTTTGCTAATGCCGGTCGACCAAGAATTCCGTTGTATGCGGATTCAAAGTTTACCACATCAAACGAAAATTTTTTCGTTCGAAAGTTATCGGGCCTTCCGACCGTAACCAGTAAGGAAACTTGCCCTATCGGCTTAGCGGTGGAGCCAGGAACTATGCCATGAAAAGCATATTTCACTGGTTTCACCTTTGACATGGGGACCTGCATTTCTTCTAAAGCTCCCGCAAATAATATATTCAAAGAACTACCTCCATCTACTAGGACTCGATTAACCCTACAATTATTAATGGTTGGTTCAACAACAATAGGGAACCTACCTAGTCGAGTCGAAGGAATGGGGCAGTCGTCTTTGTTGAAGGAAATTGCAATGTCCGACCACTTCGATGGCTTGATAATATTCGGAGATTCGACGAGGTTGACCTCCCGCTCCATGGTCTTCAGGTGACGCTTGGATTCGTATGAAGAAGATCCTCCAAGAATCATATTGACTGTATGTTGGGGATCCTGGTACTCCATCTCTTCGTCGCCATCCTTGTCCTTTTTGGAGCTCGTTTCTCCAGGTTCTTGTATTGCAGGAAATGGTTCTTCACCTGCATAATAATCTTCCAGTTTCTTTTGCTAGACTCGACAGGTGCGTAGATCATGCCCTGCCTGCTGGTGAAGTGGACACCACTTCTTCTTTTTCTGGAATCCCTCGGTTGGAGCTTTCGTCTTGCCCCGACCGGTATAGTCCTTCTTACCTTTCATGAATTTATCAGGAATGGCTAGGACCTCCTTATCGTCGGGCCTGCGGTTCTTCTTCTTCTTGAGAGATTTCTTATTCTTTTTCTCTGGTTTGTCCAGGCCGGGCTGAGGAATCTTGTCTTTCCGATCAATGGCTTCGCACAACTCGATTGCTTCGCTAGCGGTGGCATACTTGTCGGCCATGTAAAAAAGCTCAACGGTTGTTCTTGGGGGGGTTCATTGCTATGTCCTCCATAAACCGTCGATTTCTCAGACCTGTTTTGAAAGCCTGAATAACAGATGACTCTGCGACCTCGGGTATAGAATTACGAACCTGGCTGAACCTCTTGATGTATTGACGTAGAGTCTCATCAGAGCCCTGCCGGATTCGGTGGAGATCATCCTCCTTCCCAGGGCGGTCGTACGTACCCTGAAAATTTGCAATTAGAAGGTCACAGAGTTGCTCCCAAGTATAGATCGATCCGACCGGTTGGTTCAACAACCACGATCGGGTAGACCCTTCGAGCACGGTGGGCAGATAGTTGGCCATCACATTTTCATCGCCTCCAGCAGCTCTGATGGCGGTGGTATAGATTTGGAGAAATTTCAATGGATTTTGAGTTCCATTAAACTGGTCCAAATTGGCCGGTCGGAACCGGTTAGGCCAACGCACAGCTTGGAGCCCTGTAGAGAAGGCTCAACAACCTGTGATTGATTCATGGCGCTTTCTTTGGGAGGGTGCCGGATTGTAATCGATCGGAGACCGGTTCCTAAGATTGGAACGCTGGAACTCCGGTGTGCCGATCCGGTCGTGGACATTGGCATGATGCCTTCGACCGCCTACTTGATTCAGACGATGCCGAAGATCGTCAAGTCCAAGCGATGGTTCTTCTCGACATGATGGGGGAGTAGCTTCATGAAATAACCTTCTCCCCTCGTGACTCCTTGGTTGGAATCGTCGAGGAGGCCTTGGTATCGACTGTTCCCAAGCATGACCATGCTGTCCCCTGCTGAGGGAGGAACGTTGGGATGAAGTCATAGTTTGACTCCCTGAAACCCTTTGTCCCCAGTACGCTTCCGTGCGCTGCATGGTCTGCTGGAGAATTTCGGATACTTGACCTACAATTGTACAAAACACAGGTTCTGCTAAAGTAGGATCGAATTATTTAACATATCTTAAACACGCCGCAAGTTTTGTGCGATTCTAGAAGGTCTCAGGAGGTTCATACTGGTTGTAGGTGTACGCAGACCTGAACCCTCCCGACCCTCGGATTTGATCTGTCCTATCAACTACTCTAGGTGGGGCAACGCCAGGCGAATTAGTTGATGGACGTCGATCAGTTCCGTGGCCTCCGGAAGTTGGTGCCTGATGGCCCGGATCATCTCTAACAACACGTGATGGCGTGGTAGAGAATGTAGGACCGTGCAGGGCATCTTGATTTTCATCTCCGATCGCGTTGACTTCGTGCCTCCAGCATTGATCTTCTGATGAGCTTCCATCGTAACTAATGGAGAGCTTCTCGATGCTTCGCGAAGTTTCCTGACGAGAGCGGTCGAAAATGAGCACCTCCTGAGGTCTCCTCAGCCTGATTCAGCATACTGCTGATCGTATGCTGAGCGTGGTCATCCCCACATGGCCTACGACTAGTGGAGGCTTCATCGACACCGTTACCAGATGTCGGTTGAC
This sequence comes from Phyllostachys edulis, assembly GCA_036346405.1. NCBI lineage: Eukaryota > Viridiplantae > Streptophyta > Magnoliopsida > Poales > Poaceae > Phyllostachys > Phyllostachys edulis. The sequence goes on from CM070550.1 coordinate 58,374,785, forward strand.
TCCTGGAATTGCCAGAAGCCGTAGGAGAATATCTTTCAGCCATGATTTCATCGAGGGTGTAGAGATTTTCAAGTGGTGGTGCTGAAATTTCTTTACCTGTTTTGTCGGTCGGAAAGGCCGGGCTTGAAGAGATCCCCTGACATTCCGAGCTGATCGGAATGGCTGGTTCCTCTGGTTGCGCCATCGGTAACGATGGCGCATCCTCGTCCATCCGGTCGATCTTGCTATCGTCGGCGACGTGCGAGCTGGCGGAGGAGGAAGATGAGGATGATCTGCCATTTTCCTCCATGGCACGAATGCATCCTTCCATATCGAGGTTGGCGTAGTCCGCCAAGTCGAACCAATTCTCCTCATTCTAAACTCCGGGCATATTCGCATTAGCGATTGCAGGAATTTGGGTGAGGATTTGTATGAGCGAAGAGTTTCTTCAGGAAACTTACGTCTTCTTCCCCACAGACGGCGCCAGCTGTCGACGATCGAATCGCCGATCTTATGAAAATAAAAAGAGGAAAATGACGTGTAGTATCCTGGAAGAGAATGCGGGCTGCTCTTTATTAATATGAATTGGGATTACAAGACTTGACTAGGGACTATCTCCAATTACACTGAATGTATTGAATACTACTGCTTTGGCTTCTGTGTTGCCTTATGTTGTTCGCTGTTCGTCTCTGTCGTCTCCGTCATCTTCTGCATTCCACCATTAAATAACTCCCGAAGAGGCGGCAGTTACTCCTGGAGAAGGCGTCCCTGATGAAACGTTACAACTGGTCGGAGGTTTAAGGTAGTTAACAATGTGCTAACTACCTTGCTGTTAAGTACTTGTGAGAATCTTAACCGTAAGGTGGTTTATTGTCAATGTCTTGTATATCATCGTAAGGTATGAAATATTTTGCACGTGTTCCATTCATCATACGGTTAAGGGTGTCTGTTTATAACATTTCCGAGCAGCTACCTGGTCGAAACCTAGTCCGACCAGGATACCCATCGTGTAACCTCTGGAATCCTTATGACCAGTGAGGTCGTTAGCCTTAAGGGTTACGACCATGAAAACGTATGGTCTTTTATGTATTTAAATTAATGCATAGAGGTTTTAATCCTCGTCAACTAGGTAGGAGTGAGTCGATGAGAAGTGAGTGGATGAGAAAGAAGAGAGCGATGGTGAAGGTTGAAACACGTGTAGCTAGCGTCCTATATTTTTCTCACTCCGGATGTATGAACAGTATCGTTTCCCAAGTATTTGTCATGACGAACAAAAAGTCTCGGGCTTATGATCTGTGTCAGAGCTGAAAAGTGAGCTAACATATGAACAGGTCGTTGAACAGTGAACACCTGTTTTCTTTTTGCAGTGACTTGGAATGTGACATGAACGTATTCACAGTTTGTTGCTCAAAGAGCTCCAACTTGTTGCGTTTCACTCTCATCGTTTTACAACGAAACGATAATTAACTGTCCGAAATGTATTAACTGTCCGAAATGTTCATGTGGCTGCCAGAACAACATAAGCAAACCAGGGAGCTGCGTGGAGTAAGTAGTATCACTTCAGACAGTCTCTCAAACAACGGACACATTTCCCCCTTTTTAAAACCTTTTTTTAATGTATTTACTACTTTGGTAGGGGTAATTCGCTTTATTGGGCTTCTGTGGTGAATGGACCTGGCAAGAGCAGCTTGACTCCTGTAGTGCAATGCACATCCCATATGTGCCCAATAAGGGTGCATTGGCATGCTAAGCTCTACTATAGGGAATACTGGAGGGTGAAGATCACCAATTCACCATTACAAATTGGAATTACCGGATGAACTACTCGCAGTGGAACTTGGTCGTTCAACACCCAATTTTGACAGTCACTACAATTTTCAGCTTCAACTACAAATTTTTAAACCCCTACGGAGTAATGAGTGAGTATTTGTTTCATCCTCTGAGCATGTTTGACAATTTAAATGTGTAATGTTCGAGCTACTGACTAGTGTTTTGTCGCAGACGTTACTGGAATGATGTGGGGGTATCAAGTACTACATGACCTGCTCATGGTGGCTGGGCGAGATGGAAATGTGCAATCCGAACTTCCATTCGGGAAGGATCCGTCAACCTTCACTTACGAGAAGGGTTGTGCCTTTCCAAGGCGCATGTACTTCAACGGTGAAAACTGCGTCATGCCTCAGCCAGATACGTAGTTACCTATCTCTTCCCCTAGATTGAGGACTGCATTCCTTACTCTATCCATTGCCGTTTGCGCAACGTTGGCGCTCTTTCAGAACCATCTAGTTTTAGATAATGATTGTGGAAAGTGTTGACCACATTGGGCATTGGCTGTTGACATCCTGCGTTTATTGCTAGGTTGTATGTAACCTTGCATGAAAAGCTGATTCGGGTGTGATTTGGGTTGTAAGCTTAGGTTGTACATTTCCATGATGTTTATTCTCGATCTGAAGAGTGAGGACTAATTGAGACAGCCCCAACACTTCAGTGAAATGGTTGCCCTCTGACCTCGAGAATTTAGATATTTGTTGTTGGAAAAGCATATCAATGTTCAGTAAGTAGATTTTTCTCGATCCAAGATCATTAGCTGCATGCATTTTGTAGACAATCAAATTCACAGAAAAAAAACTGTGCTATCACTTTTCAGAGCTGGCCTAATTGGAGACTCAAAAACTCTTCCAGCCTGATTGTGTTGTACATGAAAATCTATCATGCAATTGCAAAAGCGCACACGTAACAGATTTCCTCTGACTGAGCAATCCAGTCTCCAGAGCACCAAATCCAATTAACCTTGACAACGAAAATGCCCCAACCTACACTGCTCTTCTCTCCCAGTATGAGAAAATGAACAAGATGAGAGAAAAAGACCCTTGATCATGCCACCAGGAGCAGCACCAGCAAGAACGCAGAAGCCGCGGCGGTGGAGATCGTGGAACGCGGCGGGGCGAGAGGAGCGGAGCTGGGCAGGTAGGGGTAGGAGTCTGGCGGCGGCATCTTGCACTCGTCGCCGTTGAAGTAGATCTTGCGGGGGAACGCCCACCCCTGGCTGAAGGTGAAGGTGTTGTCGTCCTTGCGCATCAGCAACTCCGACTGCACGTTGCCGAACGGCCCGGCCTCCATGAGCAGATCGTTGTACAACTTGAGCCCGTAGAACATGCCCGTGTCGTCTGAAAAGCAGTAAATTCAAGTTTAGCGACCCACGGCGCAATGCAATCTATCTGTTCATCTACTCGATCGAGCGCTGCGCGACTCGCAGTAGCAGGCGCTTACTGATGTTGCCGTACGGCAGGAGGGGCTTGTACTGGAAGCTGAAGACCTCGGTGACGTTGTTGAGGTTCGGGTGCTGCGCGGCGAGCGTCCACTGGGTGTAGTTCATGCGGTAGTTGAAGTTGGTGATGGCGATCTTGGCGCGCCAGTAGTCCTTGTAGTTGAGCTTGACGTGCCAGTGCACGCGGATGGGGCACATGTGCGACGTGCACTGCAGCAGCGCCGCGCCGTCCTTCTTCGGTGTGTTCACCCCCGCCGACAGCGCCCGCTTTGAGTCGCCCATGATGCAGCTGGTCTTGCTGCCGTCGCTGTGGCCGCTGCCGTGGCCGTGGCCGTGGCCGTGGCCGTGACCGCCGCCGCCGCCGCCGCCGTGGCCGCAGCCGCACGCGCACTTGGCGCACGGCACGATGGTGCTGTTGTAGAAGGAGGAGAAGGAGACGCAGCAGGTGGGGTACCGGGACGCGAGCTGCTGCGAGTAGGTGCAGGTGACGGTCCAGGTCATGAGCGCCTGCGTCTTGCGGCGGTGGTCCGGGGTTAAGTAGACGGTGGAGGGCACGATGGTGGCGGGGCCGCAGGTGTAGCCCAAGCCGGGGCCCATGAGGGTGAAGTTCAAGGGCAGTTTGACGGTCTTGTTGGTGGTGCCGGAGAGGCCGACGGATACCTGGAAGGCGGACAGAGCGCCGGCAGGGTCCTGGCCGTAGGCGGAGATGACGCCGCCCTTGCAGCAGTTGGCGATCTGCTGGTTGTAGGGCACGCCGGGGAGGAGGTCGACGATGGTGGGGGTGCGCTTGCAGCAGTGCGGGATGCCTCCCTTGAACTTGGAGCAGTCGCCCTGTTCCGTCGCCTGCGCCCCCACGATGGACCAGATCACCTCCTTCTTCGCCCACGACCACCCCACCGTCCACCCCGGCGCCATGATTTGCCGGTACATCTGGTAGTTGTTCATCGTCACCATCGCCTGCATCGCCATATATTGCCGGCCATCCCATAGGTCAATCATCGCTTGGTAAGAATCAAATCCAACTCAAGAAGCATAAATTATGTTGCAACAAATTAAATGGAGATCATGCATGTTTGTGCACTCACGACGTATCCGTCAGCCGTCCACGAGATGACATCCCATTTCATGGTAATGTTGCCGTTCGGATCAAGGGGATCATACGCCACTGAAAGGAAGGGAGAGTTGCAGATTGATGAGTACCAAGACTAATTCAGACAAGAGACTAGCATCAAAGAACATAAAATTGAAGAAAGAAGGAGATTATATTAACCTGCAACTGAGCAGGTGACTGCAAGGATCAGAGCCACCAGCATGGAGTTGCGGAGCTCCATTGTTGCACTGACCTGCAACTCTGCAAGAACAACAGTAGCAGTAGCGTAGAGCTGATCAGTGGCCTCCCTCAAGGTCCTGGAGGAAGAGGCAGGCAATTAAAGGCCATGCAGGAGGAGGACGAGAAGGAGGCATCCATCCATCCACCGGCGCGCGGCGAGATGGCATGTGCATGTCACACCGTCGGTTGGGTTCCGTAAGAACAACTCAATTGAATCTGCACGACGCGGGTGATGGCTCAGCGCCACCTCTCTGCTGCTGATCGATACATGCTCTGAATCAATCTCCATTCATGGTGTTACCTACGCTCTGAACCTTGCACACACACGGCACACATGCACACATTGGCTTGTGGGCTCTGGCTGGTTACTCGATGCTGAAGCAACCGCGGTTGGTGCACGAGAGGGAGGGGAGGGAAAGGGACGCGGGAGATCTCCAAGGGGTGTCTCTTTGGTACGTTGGAACACTTGCAAATCTTTTAATTGTGTAAGGTGCGGAGCTGCTATTTCGCTAGTTGCAATGTTTGATCAGCACCTGGTGTGCAGCAGCAGATGAACCAATGTATCTTGAATTCCCCTCTCTCTCTCTCTCTTTTTTCTTTGCTGGAATTAATGTATTTAGAATTCTTGATATTTTTAGGAGGCCCGGGTAGGTAAGGATGGACTTTTTGCAATTAACAATGTCGGTCCAGTTCAGCGGTGACTGTGTGAGGTTCTCTGAAGAAAAAAACGGTGTCATCTCAATCGAAAAGTACTGCGCATGCTGATACTGTTACATCCGTTCTCTTTTGCCTGCTATGTTTCTAAAACTTTGACGACTAATACAATATGAAATTGATACGAGTAGATTAAAGTACTTCCATGTCTTTATGTTTATTTATTTTTCTACGAACATGTAAGTAATAGTCAAACGAGTGTATCGAAGACCACATCGATCGCTAAAATGATAAGTAAAAGATAATAGAAATAGTAATACCGAGAAAATAGTTTTCAAAAAAAAATACAAATAGTTGATAGATCTATTTACTGTGGACAATGGCATATCATTGCTAAGCGGCTAACACCCGTGTAATGATGGATGAATATATCAACGCATTGAGTTTATCCGGAGTATAAATGTACGTACCCTAGCTAGGTGGTTTTTTTTGAAATAATATTTTTTAAAAAATATTTACAAAACTAAGTCATCACTCTCAAAAATTACAAAAATAGGTTCCTGTCGCCATTTCATCTGGCGACAGGTTCTATCGCCAGATTGAAATGGCGGCAGAACCTGCATACTGCGAGGGCGGAGTTCTCGCCGCCATTTCAAATGGCTTACAGAAATATTTGAATTTTTAAATATAGCAAATAAACTCAAAAATTACAAAATTTTTGTGGAGTATCAGATAGAGTGTTCTTGCTTGTGTAATTTTTTTAATAATTTTATAAATTATAAATTTGTCTCTAAAATTCATTTAAGTATACTATTTATGGAATTTGTAAATATACCAAATGAGGTCCAAACATTATGAAATTTTTGTGGTTGCTTCTTACATAGTGAACGTGTTTGTGTAATTTTTTCAGAATTTTATATGCTATGAAATTATCTCAACAATTAAGGGTACACAATTAAGTACATGTATCGAAACCTAAAGTCAGAATTTTAGATACCATTTAAAAGCATATAAAATTCTGAAAAAATTATAAAAACAATCTCACTATGTAAGGAGAAACTAAAAAATTTCATAATGTTTGGACCTCATTTGGTATATTTACAAATTCCACAAATAGTATACTTAAATGAATTTTAGAGACAAATTTATAATTGATAAAATTATGAAAAAATTACAAAAGTAAGAACACTCTATCTGGATACTCCACAAACAAATTTGTAATTTTTGAGTTTATTTGCTATATTTAAAAATTCTAATATTCCTGTCGTCATTTGAAATGGCGATGTGAACGCCTTGCATTATGCAGTGTTCTGTCGCCATTTCAACTGGCGATAGGAACCTGTCGCTAGATGAAATGGCGACATGAACCTATTTTTGCAATTTTTGAGAGTGATGACCTAGTTTTGTAATTTGTTTTAAAAAATGTATTATTTCAAAAAAAAAATTCCTAGCTAGCTCAAATTAAAATAGCCGGGACAGTTTTTTTAAGGTAAGCTGGGCTAGACTTGAGAGCAGCCAGATGTGGACGCGGATCCTCAACCGTAGCTACATGTTACGGCAGAGGTACACATCCAATCGCTAGCGAGCTGTCGAGATCAATAGTGTACAGCGCTGAGCTACAGTAATAAATGTGAAACGGTACAATTATTTGCGTACATGTGAACACCATGAGGATATGCTCATGATCCTAAGTGATGTAACAATTGGCAATTTGGTTGAAGGTTTGTTGGAATTCCTGTTTTTCAGAAAGTTTCAGCAAAGTGTTAGGATAATCGGTAGTACCGGCGTGTAAGTCACGATACTACCACGTAACGGTACGACCGTTGGGTGTTAAGCGGTATGGAAAAACCAGAACGAGTGCAAAATGGTCTTCGATTTTCTTGTGGAGCGGTATGACCGCAACTTGCTTGGCGGTAATACCGCACTTCGGTATGACCGTGGTCTTTGCGGTATGGAAATTCCAGAAGCGTTGTTTTTCGATGTTTTGGGAAATCCTTCAAAGCGACGCTTAATCTTTAAAGCGGTACTACCGTGAAGCAGTAGTACCGAGATTTATTTGGCGGTAGTACCGCATGTGGTCTGAAAGCTGATTCTCTTGTAAGTTTGAGGTTGGGTTATGTCATATCCTTGTTTGCAATTGCATATGTGTTGCATATTACATGTTTTGAGCTAACGTGGGTCAAGTTGTAAAGAACTTGTTCCCGAAAACGATTTCTTGGTCTATTGTTGTGCAGGTGGCTTGCAGGTCAACGACGGTCAACGGTGAGGTGGATCGGGACTAAGCTTAGAGAGCTGAGGTCCAGAACGATCGTGGATGCTGAGTGAAGTCAAGTGACTCAAGCATGGTGCGAATGGACGAGGTTGATCGAGCAGGCGATTCGATGCAATGTTGAATTGGATCAAGCGGCGGGTCGGTGCAAGTGCCTTGGAGGTTCGATGGATTCGGACGGAGAGACTTGCCGACTTGATGAGAGCCGTTGATCAACCTACATGTGGCGGAAGCGGCGATTGCTTCGGCGCAATTGGACTCGGTTCATGGAGAAGAATCGAGAAGGGTATTTCGGTCATTTCACCAAATACCGCCTTTGTGACTTGTTGGCTAAACTGTGGCGCGGGTTGATGCTTGGAAAAACGGTTTAAGTCAATCGAAGACGAAGACGACGCTTTGAGATGCGTGCGTGAGTTAACCCATTGTGTGTTAGGGTTTAATGGGTGCCCTAATGAAATATTCCTAGAATCTAGCCTCCACTATATAAGCACTTGTGTGCTGTGTGCTGTGCAAGGAAGATAGAGGAGAACGTGGGAGAAGCCCTTGTGTGGTTTTAGGGTTTTAGGAGAGCTAGGGTTTTAGGATTGGTTTTGTTCTGGTGCTCATGTATTGAGTTGTGTCCTCCAAGATGGAGTGGCTGTAAACCTCACATCATCAATCATCAATCAATCCATGCAAGTTTTATGAGATGAGCTTTCTTTGTTCCTTTACTTGTTCTTGCATTCTGTTTGATGTTTTGGTGTTTTGATGATCCACTGTTTTTCCCTTGAATCCTTCTGTTGATCTTGCTTGCCGTGACTTGTGGGAGACCATCTAAGATCATTTTGATCATCCATAACCCATGACCCACGAGCAAGGCTAGGATCAGATTTGGGTATTTGGCCTGTTTTTAAACCGTTCTTCATCAAATCTGAAAAAGGTCTCATCTTTGACGTGGATCTGTTGAATAGATGATTGGAATAGGTTAGAGATATCCTCTAGGGATCATGTTTCAAGTTTAGTAGGTTATGGTTGGTTGAATCAAAAGTTGTGTCGATTTTAGGTTTGAAACTCTGCTGTCGGCAAGTTTGTCAGGATAATCGGACATACCGCATCATGAACAGCGGTAGTACCGCCATGCGGTAGTACCGCACATATAATGGCGATAGTACCAATTTCGGTATTTTGCAGCAGAGGTTCTGATTTATTGTTGCTGCCTTTTGGGGATTGCAAAAATTGTTTGAGCTCCTATTCACCCCCCCTCTAGTCGCCTTTCCAATCCTCTGATGCAGTATTACTACAGAGTATTGTAGCAGCAGGCTCATGATACTGACTCTCCACAAGTCCCTTTTCAAACCCATGTGTATATTTGTTGATTTTTGCATGTAAACCCCTAGAAAATTGTAACATCCCAAATTTCGTAACCAAAATTCTCGAGCATGAAAATGTGGGATTTTTAAAACTTTTAATGCATGTTGGAGCTATTTGAATTTTCTGTGAATTAACTCGAGTTTTGTCGCATTTTGAATTTTGCAAAAATCAATTAACAAAATGCAAATTGGTTAAGGATAGGAATTAGAAAATAAATTAAAGTGATATTTGAATTTAAATCACCAAACCAAGAATTTGAATTTAAGAAGAAAGGAAATAGAATGGAGAATAAAACCTCAAAAATCCAGTTACGAGCCAAAATCAAGCCAGCCTAGCTCATCTTCTCCTCTTTTTTTTCCTTTCCTTTCCTTTCCTTTCCTTTCCTTTCTCTCCTTGAGCAGCCAGCCTTCTCCTTTTCTTCCTCCCGGCCCAAGCTGTGGCCCAGCCACCCATCTCTCCTTTTTTTCCTCCTACAGCCCACCCTTGCTACCTCCCCACACGTTGCCACCACTATGCTTGCACGCTCGAGTCACTGTAGCCATGCCGCCACTCACGTCAGTCCGTCCTCGCCCTAACAACAGCTACGCGAGACCCGCTCTCCTCCGCATCATGTCACTGCTCGGTCGCCCACACCTCGCACCATACCCTCATTGTCGCGAATAGCAGCAACCCACGGGCATCTCACTGCCATCTTGCGTTCCATCCCACCCTACTTAAGCCGCGCCCTGGCCTCCCTTCCCTTCATCTTGCTTCCTCCTCCATCTCCCCAAACTCCGACGCCATCTACTTCCTCCCCGAGCTCAACTAATGGGCCATCTGCTTCCTCCCCTTTGTTGCCCTAATGGTAAACTTAATTAGTCATTAAGTCTGTACCTAAATGTCATGCTTAGCCTTCTTTAGATACACTGACATGTGGGTATTAATTTGTCCTGGCATCATTTCAATCATTATAACTTGATTTGAACAACCATTGGGTGGAGATGGTTGGTATATTGAACTTAGAAAAGATTTTCAAAACAAAAACTATTTTAGACTTAGGCGGATTGTAGCGGGGTGGGTGCGGATAAAAGCACGAGGATTGGTAATGTGGTAGTTTTGCCTGAGTCAATTTAGAACTGAATCTTATGTTGACCTCTTGGGCACTAACAGTGCAACCATAAATCTATAATGGTGTCAACCTGGTTCGTTACTTTAGCAAACCTTAGCATTTATGCCACAATGTGAGGCAATTGGAGTTTGATCCACTTGAGGAAGTGTGGAGGGAAGATGATTCCGTTGTAGTGGAGATCGGGCTCCACTTAGTGGAAGGTTGTCGTTGTTCCTTGTTGGAGCAAGGGATGATTTCTGACTTAAGGAGAGTTCCTTATCGGAGCGAGGGGGTACAATCCTACGGGCAGATATGTAAAGGCAAGTGGTGTTTGATCCACTTGAGGAAGTGTGGAGGGAATGCGATTCTATTGTAGTGCAGATCGGGATCCATATGGCGGAGGGGCACCGTTGTTCCTCTGTAGAGACTATATGGTTTGGTCCTAGTCTAGGTGATGAAAAATTGGCAACATTGTCGAGGAGTTTGAGGGAGTGAACTCTAAGTTTTGCAAAATTGTCGACTTGCTCTCAGGTGACTGGCGTCCTGACTGGCCATGGGTGGCAGTCAGACCAGCGGTGCTACCTTTTGAGGAATGGACACCAAACACTTATGTGTGAGTGTTTGGAGATATGTTTTCACCAAGTTCCATTGAAAATAGAGACTAGACGCGAAATTAGATAGAGTTTTGCCGAAAAGTCCAAAGAGGGTGTTTTCTGAAATAGGAAGTGGTCTAACCAACCATTTGTTGGTGGTCAGACTGGCAGCAGTCTTACCAATCCCCTGTTACCAGGGAGTGCGGTCAGATCGGCCATGGGTTGGCGGTCTCACTGAGCCAAAGGGCTGGCGGTCAGCCCAGTCGAGGATCGGCGGTTGACCAGGGTGAGTTCATGCATAGTGAGTTGTGATGGATTTGATTGAATTGGTCAAAGTCATGGGATTCCATGCATAGGTTTAGGTCATGAGAAAGATAAGATCAAGAAGAGACAGATTTGGGAGACTCGGATTGTCATTTGCTTTGAAAAGCGTGCGTGAGTGCAGACCAATTTGTGTATGGGTTGAACAGGTGCCTATTAGGGTTTTCTCTCTAGACCTAACCTTCACTATATAAGGGTTGGTGCATGATTTGCACAATCAAGCCTTGGAAACCATAATTTGAGATTTGATGAAAGTAATTTGAGATTTGATGAAAGTAGAGAATAGATGAGGCTAGGCTTTGAGAGAGATGTATTGAGAGAAAAATTATGGTATTGAGTGCTCATTAGTGAGCTTTTGTCCTCCGTGGTAGAGTGGTTGTAAACCTTCAATCTTCAATATCAATCCAATCATATTCGTCCAAAGATTAGTTCTATCTTGTTCTTATTCTCTCTTTAGTGATTTTGGGCTTCTTGTGTTCTAGGGGTTTTGCCTTGGTCTTTTGCTATGATATAGCTTGCTAGGACTTGTCGAATTTGATCTGAGGTCATCTTGACCATCTTTCATCCATGAGCAAGCATTTGGATCAAGTTTAGGTTTTCCCCCAGTTTTATGCCTTTTGCCTTCAATCAAGAAATTTATGGAACATTGGCTATAGTCATCTCAATCTTCGATTGAAATAGGCTCCTGATCTTCTTGTTGAGCTATTTCTAAAATCTCAAATGATTTGGATCTCTAGGTCAAAAGTTAGGTCACTTTGTAGATCCTTCGTTAGACTGTTTTTTAGTCAGTAGAGGGGAGTGATTAGACCGGCCATGCCTTGGTGGTCAAACCTAGGCGAGGGCAGTGAAGTCCAATTTTCTCGGTTTAAGCTAAAAGGGTGCAAATTTGTCTCGTATTGGCAAGAATAACCGTTTTCATGCGGAATTTGCAAAAATGACGTCCTGTCGCACGATAGCCTTGCGGCAGGGCATCCAGAGCCGACACATGCCCCCTGCCGCACGGTCACCGTGCGGTAGGGACATTGTAGCACCACCTTCCGCATGGCCACAATGTGGCAGGGTACTATAGCATTTTAAAATTTATTTAAGTATACATTTGTATGAATTTTAAATATAGCAAATGAGCTCCAAAAATTATGAATTTTTTTCTGGAGCCTTCCAACATAGTGGAGTGGCTTGTGTAATTTTAAAAAAAAAATTATCCATTCTTATTTTGTCTCAAAAAGTCATTTAAATATACTGTTTGTAGGAATTTTTGAGACAAAATCAGAAAGGATAAAAAATTTAAAAATTATACAAGCCATTAAACTGTGTCGAGAGGCTCTACAAAAAACAAATAATTTTTTAGCTCATTTGCTATATTTAAAAATTCATATAAAGTATACTTAAATGAATTTTAAAAAAAAAGAATAAAGGGGAAAATGCTAAAGTATCCTCTTTGTGTCCGTCTTGACGGTGGTGCTCTGATCCCCCCGCATGATGGCCATATTGTAGAGGGCAGATGTCACCTCTAGGATGTCATTTTTACAAATAGCACGCAAAGACGATCATTTTTGCAAGCGCCACTTTGGCCAAAAATTCCCCTACGCGCTAGGAAGTAAAGATAAGAATTTTGAGTAGGGATGGGAATGGGTGGGTTCGGTTCGAACCTGGACCGATCCTTAATGCCCAGAAATCCAGTTTAGAGTAATGGATCGGTCCCCTAGCGTTCCTCCCTTGGCCCAAATGAACCTTTGGGTCGCGTGGGTCAGCCCATTCTAAGCAAACTGCCCGATGCTCCCCTACCCCGTGACTTAAAAGTCAAACGATCTCTCTGCCTGCCCCCCTTCCCTTCCCTTCCCCAGACGGCGGCAGAGAGAACGTTCTCGCGAGCAGAGAGAACGTGAAACGCGAGGCACCCCTTCCCTTCGTCAGACGGCGGCGTTTCTCTCTGCCTGCCCCCTTCCCTTCCCTTCGTCAGACGGCGGCGGCGGCGACTGGTGGGAGGCGGCAGAGAAGGGGTTGGGGTTGGTCAGGGCAAACAGCCGCGCAAGGGAGCAGGCGCCCATGGGGGGTCCCGACGGTCAGATCCGTGAGTAGCTTCACCTATCGATCTCTCCCTTCGCTTCCCCGTTCTTGCTTTTTCTCGGGTGTTACTTTTATAGTCAAGGGAAGCTAGCGATTCTGCGATTTGATTATGTTTATACTTGAGGTTTCTTTAATCTGGGTGCAATTTCGAATTTTATTGTGATAAAAAGCTCCATTTTGCTGGGATTATTCTTCACCGAGTTATAGTCTTGTGTTCTAATGGTGTTCCCATTCGATCTGTTTGTCTGAAGGCCGGTCCAGCCGCCACCGGTGCGCATGCCTCCGGCGCCGCTTCTTGCTGCGCTGAAGCTAACGGCTGACGACGTGCTCCTGTTCCTCCGTGCCATGAAGGACAGCTTGCCGGACCAGCGCGAGAAGTACGATGAGTTCATGGAGATCATGTGCGAGTTCAAGAGCGGGAGGTCGGTGATGCATTAGTAGCAGCGTCTACGATTCCTGCTGTTATGACTTAGGGTCGAATCCTTTGAACCTATGGACCAATGGGTTGATGAACGTTTTGTCCCTAATTTCTTTTGGGTTGAACCTTTTAACTTATTTTGCTAAAATTTGTGAAACAGATCGGTAATCCAATGTACCAGCGTGCCCCACTAATTTTGAGGATACGTCGCGAGAGTTTCAAGGATACTCGACTTCTCATAATGATAATCTCGTTTGATTCTGTACTTCTAGTACTGCTGTCCCTAGCTTGCAAAGTGGACAACGAAGATATACCCCGCGGGCCCCGAGTTCTTTGACATGTTTTCCACCACGAAAACCTTGCCTGGCACGTTTCATGTGGGACGCACGCACGGAGGCCTCGCTACGCTTTCTTTCGTCTGCTGCGTTGGTGTCTGCCGTGAACTTCCTCTGGTTTGGTGGCATGGAGCCATCCGTTAATTTTTTTTTCTCTGTGCAATGTGATGCCCTGTGATTTTTCTTTCTTCTGATCCAGTGTTAAGATCACAATTCACAGCACCCACCTTCTTTGTTATGGCTTATTTGCCCATCTGATTCGTGAAAAGATGCTGCGATACTACTTGCGTTGAGTGTTGACATCCATTTCAACGTACTTTGCATTAGGCTAGCACTGACTAAATTTATGTGTCTGTGATAACAGATAGTTATCACAGACGATTTCACTACTACAGAAAAAGTCATTACAGACGGTTCAAAATCATCATCACAGACGGTTTTTCTGAACCGTCTGACTTTATACGTTAGTGATAACATGAGTCATCACAGACGGTTTTTGAACCGTCTGTGAAAAAAGCTATCACAGATGGTTCTAAACAATAACCGTATCTGAAAATAGACTATCACAGATGGTTCTTGTTGAAGCTGATGCATCTGTGATAGTTTTTTCTATTGAAAAAAAAATCGGATTTTGAGCCAAACCAATGAATTGCCGGATAGTAGTTTCCATATGCAACCTCTAGCAAGACAACTAAAATCCAATTAAAATTCTAATAGCAAACACAATATAGGAAAGGGAAACCAAAAAGTTTCACAACGTCCCCTCCGAATAGGAAAAAAGAATAAAGTTACAAAGTTAAACTAACTAAAAACCATCTATGCCTCCAAGCTCCTGAAGAACTCATTGGCTTCTTGGATTGGTTCAGCACTGCTTCTCTCTGTACCTCACCAGCATATCACAAGTTGTTGTTGCATGTCGTCCGAGTTCAACTCAACCTCGTCGGCAAGAAGAGACAACTAAAAACCTCCGGCAGCGCTCCGACCTTAGGTAACACAAAAAATTAAGATCATTTTTTCACAACAAACAACCAACAAATTGTGTATGTTCTAGGGTGTACCCGTATCTTCTGGTAGTCTACCTCATGCGGCAGACAAGGAGCTCCTCCGTATCCCTCCTCCTTGTCGTCGTCGGCTGTGTCTCCTCGCCCGAACATGACGGGAATCAAGGGTAGTCGCCGGAGCTCGGCGTGGGGAGGGGAGAGGGAAAGATTGATGGAAGACAAAGTTGGGGTGGCTATAATATATAAGGACAGCGTCAAAACATTTTGCCTCGCGCGCACGCGTTCAAAATTTTTCGAAATCCTACGCTGCGAATCACAGACAGTTCATATCACGAACCGTCTGTGATAAGTATCTCAACACAGACGGTTTGTATTAAAAACCGTCTGTGACTTGGAATTTTCCTTACTCTGCGATTTTACCATGGCTTGAAATGCCTAATACTCTGATTTTACTATGATTTGAAATGCCAATCCTCTACCGCGCCCCTATCGTGGCAGCCAATCCTCTACCGTGTCCCTGCCACGGCACCTAATCCTGTGCCGCGGTAGGGTTTGGGTAGATAATCCTATGCTGCGCCCCTGCCATGCCCTGCCGCGGCAAGCCGTCGCCATGACAAACCCTACGGTGGCAGAGGATTGGGTGTCGCGGTAGGGTTTGGCCAGCCAATCCTCTGCCGCGCCCCTGCCATGGCACCCCATCCTCTACCGCGTCCCTGCCAAGCCCTGCCGTGGCAAGCTGTCGCCCTGCCAAACCCTACCGCGGCAGAGGATTGAGTGTCGCAGTAGGGTTTGGGCAGCCAATCCTCTGCCATGCCCCTGCCATGGCACCCCATCCTCTACCGCATCCCTGCCAAGCCCTGCCGTGGCAAGCCGTCGCCTTGCCAAACTCTATTGCGGCAGAGGATTGGGTGCCGCGGTAGGTTTGGGCTGCCAATCCTCTGCCGCGCCCCTGGCATAGCACCCCATCCTCTACCGAGTCCTTGCTAAGCCCTGCTGTGGCAAGCCGTCGCCCTACCAAACCCTACCGTGGCAGAGGATTGGGTGTCACGGTAGGGTTTAGGCAACTAATCCTATGCCGTGCCCCTACCATGGCACCCCATCCTCTACCACGCCCCTGCCAAGCCCTACCACGGCAAGCCATCACCCTGCCAAACCCTACCGCGACAGAGAATTAGGTGCCACAGTAGGGACGTGATAGAGGATTGGTATTTCAAGTCCTGGTAAAATCAGAGTGTTAGGAAAATTCCAAGTCACAAACGGTTTTTAATACAAACTATCTGTGATGAGATACTTATCACAGATGGTTCGTATTATTATCTTATCACAGACGGTTTGTATTAAGAACCGTCTATGATGAGGACGATAAGTCATAGACGGTTCGTGTTGAAAACCGTCTGTGAAGTATCACATAACCGTTTGTGATATTTAGTAATATCACAGATGGTTCTTATTCAGAACCGCCTGTAATACTTTACAGACGGTTTTCAATATGAACCATCTGTGATATTACTTCTTCACAGACGGTTTTTAGCGCAGTCAGTAACACAGATGGTCGCTAAACCAAAATCATTTGTGATTGTATTTAATACAAACGGTTTTGGTAAACCGTCTATGATGAGGCATCCAGTATTAGCCTTTTTGTAGTAGTATTTTTTAGCCGTCTATGATAATTCACACCACATACGGTTTTGTGGTAAAACCGTTTGTGAAGGTCTACTATCACAAACGGCTTCTACAAAAAACTGTATCATCACAGACGATTATATGTACCAACCGTCTGTGATTCGAGACATATCACAGACGGTTAGTAAAAAGAACCGTCTGTGATATCCGACATATCACAGACGGCTGTTGGTGGTAGTCTTTTGTGATAGTAGACATTCACAGACTGTTTATACCACAAAACCGTCTGTGATAGTTCGTTCTATATCTAAATATTTTTTGTTTTTCGGCTAGCCTCAGAAAATGCTAGCTATACCCTCTGAAAACAAGTAAGCAGAAAACAGATAAATCACAATTGATTTGATATAGAACAACTCAAAGTGATTTAAAACTTAAAATCAATTACAAAAAAAAATGTTCATGTATTATCGCTAGAGTTACAATTAAATTACAACTCAAAGTGAATTACAATTGAACAAGTATTAAGCGGTGTCAGCTGTAGTCAAACTCTCCTTTCGGGTCAATGATCTCCATCTTGATGAAGGCGGAGAGCCATCCTTGAACGTCCGCGATTTCAATTAGATGGAATGCACTTGATTTGATTATCATACCATGTCGCTAGGAGGAGTAAAGTAGTAAGCATATATATTTAAATTGATAATTGAGAAATAATTATTACAAGATTGACAAACCTCTAGATCATTCGTCTTAGCACTCATGATTTATTACATATGATAGCAAACGTAGAATACACATAGGTGGTCTTGTAGTTGCTGATGGCACTCTATAAAAATAGAATTGCATATATAGGTATAGTAAGTTTGAGAGGCATTATTACGAAGTGTGGTATAGGATTATTGTGTTGAAGCGGGTACCGAAAATCACGTTCTGTGTTGCAGTGTGGCCCTCAATTCATTGTGTGTCCCTTTTCTGGCAACATAGGTGCTGAACGACCTACGCGATTCCAAAAAGTTATCCTCGGCCATTTCAAATGAAGGAAGACTATAATAGAGTTATGTACGGAGGAAATGAGCATACCTGTCGAGTATTCCTTGAACAAGGGTGAAATCGTAGCTGTTTTTTGAGTAGGGAATCAAGGTATATTATCTTGTTCCACTTTGGTACAATAACTATAAGGATTCAGTGCCACCTACTCATGCATGTCGCTATAGTTATTAAACCTAAGTTCATGTTGCATATAAAGTACAAATGAAATTTGTATAGCAAGTAGTGAAGCACTTACTTCTGGTTGTAGGGCACTAGTATGTAGTCTTTGTTGTCAGCCTTAGATTCGTTGGTATTTTTCCAATTATACATCGCCAAAATGATACATAGCTTCTCAATATTTGACAAAAAGAAACATTATACTACAATACGCTACTTACTAATTGCGATTGGCCAAATCATCTTATAACATGAAGATAAGATGTTTGCTTGCAAGTTCCAAGTACTATTAGATGCAAGAAACTTACATAACCAGCTCTTAGAAAAGGAGCTCAAGAACAAAATCTACACTACAAACAAAAAGATGTATAATCAGTAGTTCAAGTATAGAATAGGCAAGAGGCAAGGCAAAAGAAACTGCCTTCGACACGAAGAGATAGCATACCAAAAGAATGAGTTACAATAATTCAGTAGAGTTATATAAATCAATGGTAGAAAATTTAGAGTTCGGACAAACAAAGCGCATACTTTTCTTGGATTAGTATCCATGGTGCATTTCAACATATACCTTTTTACCGATATTCAACCATCTGATCATAAATCAATGCTTGATATAATGAGGCAACCAAAAAAATTAAAATTTTCTGCCAAGGTCATATTGACATCAATATCTCTCAACTGATTGATTTTTGATTACACGTCCATGGAGAGAGGGGACAGGTTCACGGGGAGGCTTACTTGAGGAGGTAGACGTCGGTGAGGCTACGTGGGAGGCGGAGATCTAGGTAAACTCACGGCGAAGTCTGGCGAGAAAGATCACGAAGATCCCATTGTGAAAGCGGCGTTAGGGGAAGCGATAGGGCAGCGTCGGGGAGCAGCAGGGACCGACGACGGGATGAAGGGCAGTGTCGGCATTAGGGTCGGGAAGAATGCGCGACTTGGGGGCGGTCATCGGGGAGGAGGCTTCGGGCGGCGGCGTCGAGGTCGGGGGTGCTCTGGTGGGGAGGGGAACGGGCGAGTGACGAGTAAGGGCGCAAACCCTAGAGGGGCCCTACTAATAAAGGGATATCACAAACAATTTTATTATGAAACTGTTTGTGATACTTATCACAGACAGTTCCATAATATAAACATCCGTGATATGGTCTCATATCATAGATGGTTCTATTTTAAAAATAATTTGTGTTAAGTATCATAGACGATTCCATAATAGAATCATCTATGATATGCGACCATATCACATACAGTTATATTTTAAAAACGGTATGTGATATATGACCATATCACAGATGGTTGTATTTTAGAACCATCTTTGATACATATCATAGATGGTTTGTTGCACTAAACCGCCTATGCTAGTTCATTCTATAGCTAAAAAATATTCTATTTTTCGACTAGCCACAGGAAATGCTAGCCATGCCCATTGAAAATAAGAAAGCCAATACAATCACAGATGGAATAATTTCTTAATTATTGAATCAATTACAATGGAATAAATTCTTAATTACATGCTGAGTTTCTTAATTACAATGGAATAAATTCTTAATTACATGGGGCTCATACCCTTGTAAAGGCCCACATTGGTGAAAACCTATCCTAATAGATCGGAGATCCCGTGAACTAGGCTCTAGGACAACAAACTGTGTGGGATTAGAGAGCACATCTATGGGTATCATTGGCTACAGTGCTCTTTATGTATGGGAGGTTGATCAATAGCTCTTAATGAATTCAATACCTATATGACATCGGGAATCGTCCTACAGGATTCTATGAAGAATTCACCTACTTGAGTATGATCGTGAGGTCACGATCAAAGGAAGATAATGGTATACTTTCGTAAATACTTATGAGTTAGATACGAGGACATGACTGTCACGTCCCAACCCGAGAGGGAAAGGGCAAGCCGCCCAGTACAGAATGTAAGTTGGGCAAAAACTCTCACACCAAGGCATTAGATCAAGGTGAAGTCCTTCCTTGTCTATGCGGACTCGTAGTCCTTGTTGCTAGGCTTTGGGTTCAAACCAGCAAGGTACCCATCATTGAACTGTTGTATATTAAACAAGATTTTAAGCATCTTTCTCCGTCAACCTCGTCTGGTATTCGTGGCACAGTGAGCGATTGGTTTTTTGAGACAGCGCATTTCACATGCCTTGCTTGATTCTACTTGGTGGCTTTGAGTGCCATCCGCTTCATGAGTTTTCCTGTTTTTTTGGAATCGCATTACTTTGTATTCTGTGCTATACTAGTTGAATTACATTCTGTAATCTTTGCCTAGTATTGGGAGACTTTTCTAAAGTGATGATTGTGGGATCGTTTTAATGCTCGATGAGGATAAATGTCATATTATGAAATTGAATTGATAACTATATCAGACTTGAGCCAATTGTGTTGCTTGCTGTTGTCAGTTTTATCTCTAGCAATTTTATTCTAATACTTTCTGCTAGTTAGGTTGTGACTGAAATGAACTTGATCATTTTGTTTTGTGATCTTGTTGATCCTCTGTGATCTATTTGCACTATGATATCTTGTTTGCCGAAAGACTTAATTGCTAAAATATGTGATCTCTTTGCACTGTGATATCCTGTTTGCTGAAAGGCTAATGTGCTGAAATTGTGATTCCTTTTACACTGTTAAACAAATGATCCTCTGTTGGCTGAAAGTATAATCGATGTTTATGAGATAATTCTTTACATATTAGTAAAGCATTAGTTTGAGCTCAGTCTGATTTACAATTGTCATATTTAATTAGTGAAGAATATTGACAAAAATAGCGAGGATGCTAAGATTTCATCTTGAGCAGTCCGACATCTGAGCGCAATAAACAAACTTTCAAAATCTGAGCAATATGTTGATTTTGGTTGTTCTCAAGTTCTATGTTTTGAGCATACTACACTGTTTACATGACATGAAGAAATTACATGTTTATATGTCAATTTTATCATTTAAATGCTGCTGAAAATATGCTTTAACTATGATTATTACTGCTAAAATTATATCTAGATATTTGCTAAAATCGCTAATTTTACGACAAGTAGTTCAACACTTGTGCAAAGAACTTGGCGTACTCATGCCTAGTCCTACATCCGTCGCTGCAGAAGACGACATAGTCGCCCCACCCTTCCAGCACGCTACAACCGGTGCTCGTGCACCGGTGGCCGTCCTCTGGCAGTGCCAACACCCGGCCCAGTGGCTCGGCCATCTTTTTCCATGTCGCCTCTCGGACCGCGTCCGCAGCGAGCCTCCGGCACCGCCTACACTCCTGGTTGGTCCTCTTGGCTGTCTCACACCCACCGCCGCCCGGCTCGCCCTCGACCTAGCTAATGTAGTGGTTCCCAATATCGCACACCTTGCCGGCCGTGTAGAGGAGGAGTCTGAACACGTAGGCCGCGGCCTTGTGGCTGGTGACGGCCGGCCGAGGCGCGCGAGGTTCTTGTTGCATGTCTGGTCTTGCGAAGATGAGCGTGAGGCCGACGATGAAGCAGTCCTCTAGGTTGCCGGCGCCGGCCAGGTGGTTGACGATGGCGAGGTAGCGCTCGTTGTCTAGCCACTTCATCGCTTTCTCCCACTCTAGGGCCACACGCTTTCCCACGGCGCACTCCTTGGACGTCTTGTACATGGCCTTGCAACTCCAATATGCGTACACAATTCAAGATATCAGAATCTTAACACACGAATTACTCTATAAGAGAAAATTAAAAGGTCAAATTAAAGGCATTGTTGCTAGTCATATTAGTGACATGTTTCTCTAAAAAATAATATAAAAAACAGTAACATGTATGCATGCATGGATTGGTTGCCACCACAAATAGTAGTACATATTTTTGTAGGTATATAAATACGTACATGGCTCGTAGGCTGCAGAGGTTAGCCATGGGCTGAGGAGAGTTCACGTCCACGAGGCCGACGATGTCGACGATGACATCACGAGGAGGAGCGATGGCGATTGTCGACCTCCTCACCTTGGTCCTCGTCGTCATCCTCCACGTGCTCACCATGGCGCGCAACGGTACTAGCTAGCTACGCACGTATTCAATACCATTTGTGCATGTATTAATTTGTCGCTTCTTCGGCAAAGAAGAACAAAACAATTCTTGCTAGATATGGAAGCCTAAAACTGATCAGTATGGTTAGCCTTGCTATATATGGTGCTCCTAGCTATGTATATTTGTAACACTCTTCTACTTATAATCCAAGAAGGAGAGTAGAGAGATGTGGGGATCATCTTCGGTGGCGGACGATCATTCTTATAAAACAAGAAGTAACGTTGGCATGTGAGAAAAAAGATGCATCATAACGTTAGCGCGCAAGACAAAGAGACACATTGCGTGGGAGCTAAAGCGGCATTGAACATATCACAGACACTTCAAACCACAAACCATCAGTGATACAAAATTATCACACACGGTTCTTGTTAAGAACCGTCTATGAATTTTCATAAACTGTTTTTTTTTTAAACCGTCTGTGACGTCTGCAATAATCACAGATAGTTCTTATTAAAAATTGTCTGTGATAATTACATATCACAGACGGTTATAGCCATCGCTAGTAACATAGATGGTCGCAATTGTAAACCCGTCTGTGATAATTACAACACTGACTGTTTCTAGGGAACCGTTTGTGATGAGGTGTCCAGTATAGCCTCTTTTGTAGTAGTATCGTTTTGTTCCTTTCGAATACCTTCTCAATAGTGGTAGAAGCAATACAATTGCTTAGGGGCACCATGAACTCGTGAGTAAGCTCAGAGATACCAAACAATTATGGTCATTTGCCACTAGACACCACGCTGCTGAAAAAAATTCATTTCCTAAAATGGAGAGCGAAATGTCTGAAAGACCCCCTTCCTCTCCCTTACCATCTCACCCTAACCACCTGCGGACACAAAATGGCTACTGTCGATTGACCTAGCTCTCGTGACCACTTTGTTGGAGGAACTGGGCTTCGGCACTGATACCGCGTGCTTCGCCCCTTTTATCAACTTGTTGTACAAACCCTTCGTTGCCTCTTCACTATGCTGGTAGCCCTTGGCTTCCAACTGCTTAGGCACCGCTAAAGCTTGCATGACCATATCTAGAGGTGTCCAAATGAGCCATGCTAGCCAGACAGGCCCACAGTACGAGACTGTTGACCCGACTCAGGCACGGCACAACCCGACATTGTAGTTAGGCCGTGCCGGCATAGCTCGACGAGGCATGCCGTGCTTGGGTCGGCACCATGGCCCAACACGACATGGACTGGCCGACATGCCTCCTTGGCTCCTCCCCTTCGCTAAGTCCGGCAGCCGAGGAGGAGGACCGTAGTGGCGGCAGCGACCAAGGAGGAGCGTGGCAGCGACGTCAGCTGAGGATGAGGACCATGGAGGCGATGGTGATGGGAAAGGATGAGGACCTCGGCGATGGGTGCTGCCGGCCCGTCAGGCTAATTGTGTCCGGGCCGACATGGCACGGTCCGTGAGCTCGGCGTGGCATGCCTGGGTCAGCGGCCGAGCCTACGGGGCGACTGTGTAGTTCCTAAATGGGTCTGTGTCGTGCTGGCCGGGCCACCCATTAGGCCACCTCTAACCATATCCCGCTCACTCATCTGACCACAAGTGGCAACAGTGGTGTCAACAAACGAGTGCAATAATCCATGTGTCCATACACCATAGGTCCCACTCCCTCTTTGATCTAGGGAGCTGGCAACACCTTAGCAATGACAAGGAACCTGTCCAAATGGGTCATGTCTGCCGGTGTAAGGTCAAGGAGACCGACTAGTGGGGGTGAATAGGCAATTTTAATTTTTTTATAGCCAAAACCAAGTTTTATGCGGAATTATAAATCAAACCGGTTTTGCACAATTAAAGCCTAAATCAACTAGTCTCAACTAAGTGCACCAACAACATAAGTTTATGTCAAGGTTTGCAATCATAAGGTTACAAGCAAACAATTTAATTTTATAAATGTAAATTGCAAGAATATAAAGCACGAGAAAGCAAACCACAATGACACTTGATATTTTCCCATATTGTTCGGAGACTTGCGGTCTCCCTTAATCCACGTTGAGGTAAGACCAAACGAATTGGACTGGCTCCACGAATTAAGCTAACACCTAGAATCCACTAGGGTTGGTCTTCCTCCACCCTAGAGATGGTGAGCACCGAACGACTACTCCAAGCCATTAAGGTGTCGGCAAACACCAAGAGTGACAAGTTAGAGATGTTCACTTCAATGAATCAAGTGCCGAAGCTCTATGGATACACAACCTAGCACCTAATGCAACACATGCGCAAGAATTTGCTTCTCCAAGCTCACTACGTGCAACACATGCACATAAGAGGAGAGAATGCTTGCTCTTAGCTCAAGAGAGATGGAAATAGCACTAGCACCTTCTCGTAACCGACCACAAGGGCCGTTTACGGGAAGATGCCTGAAAAACAGGGGAGCCTTGTTTGACCTTTGACAAATGGCCGGTCAAACCGGCCTCACTGCAACGACTATAAAAACTAGCCGTTACAGGCTCAACCGGTCTGACAGCCCACATAGAGACCAGTGAGACCAACTAGAGGCCGGTCAAACCGCTCTACTAAGGAGCTCAAGCCAACTCCAAAGGAAAAAGCCTACTATAAAATGTTGACTAGGGGGTCAGACCGGCAACACATGCCTAGTTAGATCGCTCCTCCGATCGGACAACACCCCATCGGTCAGATCGCCTGATGGTCTAACCGGCACATAGCCCGGTCAGACCGCATGGATTGGTTAGACCGCCCAACACATGGCGGTCAGACTGACCACTGACGAATGTAGAAGTACTGACTGCATGCACTTCAACACAATAGCAAAACACATTCGCTAATTGTCATGCTATACAAACAAGGAATAAACACATGATCCACAACAAGTTGCAAACACATTTGCTGTCTTTAGAATTGTGCCACAAGGGTTAGGTACATAGACTCAAACTGTTTGCAAAACACATTCGTAAACTAAAGTCACATGCAACAAGGATTATGCATGAGCCTCAACTATTTGCAAAAACACATTCGCAAATACCGGTAACATGCCACGAAGAACTAGAGCAAGCATAATGTGCTATCAACACATGACATACTCAAGCTACTAGTCAAGACCCATCTTAATAGCACGTCAACCTATACTAGCAATCCGATCTCCAAACCAAACACCGATACCACTAAAATAACTAAGAAACACATCCTTAGCCTATGCTAGTTATACATTTTCCTTGTGCATCCACTTGGAGCTTTTTGATGATGACTCACATCTCCTCTCCAAAACCGAGTTCTTGACTTGAGCATCAACACATGATGTCGATCGCTTGACTTGATGACTTTCAACACATTGAGCCATCCAAAGTATTCATTATCATGTGACTTAACCTATTTCACCAAACTTATGGAAAACATTAGTCCACATGATGATTGTTATTAATTATCAAAATACTTCATTAACTCATAATGGTGGGTCTAGATTATTAAATCTCCCCATTTTTGGTAAATAATGACAATCCTCGACAAATAAAGAGTTATAAGTTGCTTTCTGGGTATACGACATACAAAACAAATTGTATACCCTAGGATAAGCTTTGGTAGCAATTAACTCATTTGAGATAATTCAAAAGAGAGTTTGAATTAATTGCTAGCAAAACCACAACATATAGACTAAAATCCCCCTAAACATGTGCATATGAGACCTGAAGGAAATTCATGCACATATGTGTATTTTGTGAATTTTGGCGAAGTTTCCTCTGTATTTTGGATCCAAGCAAGCATGACATAGCAAATATAATCATCAATAATTTAAATATGCATATAACAAGATAATGATCAACAACAAACATATTTTGGACAAAACACAAATAGATAACACAAGTCATAATAAGATCCATGTCAGACCCTAGGCGTGGAATACCCAAAGCCCTCGTGTGTGTACCATACTAGTCCCATGATCACTGGCTAGTACACACATCTACAACATTGGCATGCACATCCATACACAATTACATATAACATGAAACAAATATGGTATATAAACTTAGTCATTTACATAGTTTACAATACAAGGGCTGACAGACCAAATTAAAAGTCAAGTATTAGAAGTAGCAGCAGAAATTTAATAGATTAATAGCAAAAGTCCAATGGCATGCCCATCAAACCCTCAGGCAACCGACAAGGAGTAAACCCTAGAAATAACCATCCCTGTACCCCTCGGTACTGGGACTGAAGAAGGCGTCGTCTGGCATGTGGTCATCCTCATCCTCCAAACAACAATTTAAGCAAGATTGAGTACATTGCGTACTCAGCAAGACTTGTAGTGTATTACAAAATTTATATATATGCATGGCTAACAAGGGAGGAGTCTCTATGCTACAAGTTGTTTTCAGCATTAAGCAAATTTTATTTGCAATATCAATACATAGTATTTTGCAGTGGGGGTTTAAAGAGTAGTTAATGAAATATGGAACAAGAAGTAAGAAACATAATAAGTAACAAGTCACAACCCTCCTTGGCTGCAATAAACATCTTATTTTCAGTCATTAATGAAATATGGAACAAGAAGTAAGAAACTTAATAAGTAACAAGTCACAACCCTCCTTGGCTACGATCAACATCTTATTTTCAACCATAGACATGGTACTCAACTCAAATATCATCAAAAATATCCATCCCAACTTTTTCAACAAAACCATTTTTTGTAAAAAAAATAGAGACTATACTCGATGAGGCGTTAGTAAGCATGTAAATTCTCTAGTTTGTCCAGCATCCATCGATACCACCGCACAAAACATTATAGTATGCAGTATAGAGCACGTATCGAAGCCTTTACATCACCTAGTCCTAACTTTGCACTAGCAAAGCAATGAAAACCCTCTCTTAAATCTCAGGTTCCTCCTATCAAAGTGAGGCATTAACTGTTGCGTCAGAAGGCTTTGGTCCCAACACCTCGGTGAAGGTAGCCCCTTCAAGCAATCACACATGCTCGCACTACGACAGCCTACCAACATGCAAGGCTAGTTTTCGATCACTTAATTAGCTAAGGTCATCCCATACCAGCACATGTGGTTGTACGCTTAGGCTTATATATGACTCATCAGCGTTCGGTCCATAATTGACCTAGGCGAGGATCTCCCCTATCTACATGCGAGAAACACTCTCACATTCATCAGTTCATATTGTAACTCACCCGCATCGTAATCTAGGTTTTTCATTTTTATTTTTATACAAAATTAACAGAGGTAACCCCTTTGGACCATCATTTCAAAATCTCCCAAATTCATATTCAACATTTCATCCATTATCCATTTTTTTTTGTAAAGACTAGAGCTCGGCTAAGCATTTGTGCGATGTATGCACTCGAAATACCCAAATTGACATCAACTATTGCCTCAACCATAACCTAATGGGTACAATAGTAAATATACTAATGTTTTAAGGAGGATCATGCATTGAATAGGAATATAATTACCGTTATCCCAAAATATAGCAACTTTAACAAACACACACACATGCATAATAGATTTTGCAAAAAGAAGTACAATAATTAAAATAATAGGATCAACATGGTCAAAGTAGGTGCTTGCCTTGCTCTGGTATCTTAGAGCATGAGGATGGAGAATCGTCGAAAATTTTGTTCGAAGTATTGACGTCTATTAAAAAAGAGCCAATAACAAATTAATTATAAAAAAATAATTCCAACAGCTACAAAATCCAAATATTTTTGGATATTCAGACAAAGCATGATTTTAGATGAATTTAGAAAGAAAAAATCCATTCAATTTAGAGTTCGTATGCAAAAGTTATTAACGTTTTAATTTGCTTCAGCTTGAAAATTCTAGAAAATAAGAAAACAGTGACATCGAAAGCGTATTCTCTGAGGTTTACCCTTTCTAATAGAGAAAGTGTATTTTTCTCTGAGTACTTCTGAGGTTTATGCTTCCTAATAGAGAAAGTGTATTTTCCTCTAAACTAAAAGCGGGTTTTCTCATTTTTCTATTTTCTGAATTTTGTTAACTTACATGTGGGGCCTACTTGTCAGTGACTCATAATTTTATTTTCTTGATTTTTATTTATAAAAAAGTGGCGGTCCCACGCGTCATAGACTCATTACTTTCTTAACTAAATAATTAATTTCTGATTTGATTTAATCCACTGATAGCTAGGGTCCACATGTCACTCTCTCGGGTTTTTAAAACACGTTTAAAACAGAGAATATCGAGTGGTCCCACATGTCAATGACACATATTCTAATTACATTTTAAATTAGATTTTCAATTAAATTTTCAGTCGGTCCCACATGTCAGTGACTTAGCATACTTAACCACTATCATCAGTGTTAATCAAATCCTAAATGCGAGTGGGACCCACTGTTAGTGTGAGGAAAGGAGAGGAAATAGATCTACGCACGGCCGAAGGGCATGGCACGCTACCATCGGTGAACGGCGCGATGAGCAGCGATGTTGAGCAGTGGAATGGAAAGAGGGAAGCAGGGTGAAGCTATGGGTGGTGGTGGTGGTGATAGAGATAGCCGGAGGTGGCGTCACAGAGGCGAGGAGCGAAGGAAGCTCTCGAGCCTACGGCGGACTTCGCGTAGAAGGCTTCCCCCGGGCTAGATGAGGGGCGCACTAGACTCAGTGAGTCCAGTCCTGCTAACAGGCTAGGCGCGAGGACCTAGGGTCACTGGAGGCAAGCAGCGACATGCAGCCACGACGGCTCCTTGGGTGGCTATGGGGAATACGGCGCAAACTACTCACCCTCACAAATTGAAGCATGCATGCGGTACAGAGGCTCACCACGATCATGATGGTAAAGATGATGAGGTCGGAGAGGTTTCAGAACAGCTTACTAACGTTGAGCAGCGGCGGCGGTGATGAGGTTCACGGTGATGGCACTCTACGGCGATGAAGGTGCTACAAGAAGTAGTGCATTAGATTCCTGAGGCCCTAAGAATGGTGTGGATGCAAGGAATTGGACCGAGGCTGACCAGGCTTCAGAGAAGAATGAAAATGGCTGCGACGGCCATGAGTGAGGAAGATGATGATGGCGCTTGGATTCGTGGTGAGTCTGCTTGCGTTGAGTGAGGACAAAGCATGAATAGGGTATGCAACAAATGGTGATGCGTTGTTGATTTGAGCCCGAACTCACCAGAGCGATGGAACATGTTGATGCAATCAGGTGCACACTAGAGTCGAGGACGAAGGCATCACGATTGTGCTAGGGGGTTCCAGAAGCTGCCTTAAGTAAAGAGGAAGGATGAGTAAAGCTCAAGAGTGAAAGTGACACGCTTGTTGTGAGTGAGGAAGCTCACCAGAGTGGCAGAGCTGAGGAGGCATGCTCACTGGCATCGGAGATGACGCAAGTGTTCCCGTGAAACCAAGGAGTGATCAAGCTCGGGTTTGCATGAAATAAAACATGGGCGAGATGAGGAAGACGATGCGTGCTCTATTGCCTAAGTACCTAGGATAATTGCGCGAGAATAACATGGGCGAGAGTAGGCGGAGGTTTCTCCGTCTATGTGGGAAAAGGCGCATCAATAGGGCAGATAGCATGGGCGAGAGCAGGCGGAGGTGATGGGGGTGGTTGCGACGTGAAAATTGTGGGTGGTAGTCGAAACCAACGGGTGAGCGGGGGAGCTGCGCTGGTGCGCAGGCGTGGGAGCGAGGTGGAAGAAGGCTGCTGACACGCAGGCCCGGCGTGATAGTGAGCACGGGAGTAGGGCACTGGCATGGGCTAGAGCTGGCATGAAGGAGTTGGTTAGCGTAGATTTGGCCCATTCGCTCGGCGGCAATTCAAGTTCGGTTTTCAAATTTTTCAAACTGGCTGATAGTTTTTCAAATTTATAAACATAGTAAATTGGCTCCAAAATTTATGAATTTTTTTGTGGAGGCTCCTAATGCAGTATGGTTCCTTGAGTAATGTTTTCAAGATTTTATCTATTATGTGATTTACTCAAAAATTCTTCCAAGTTCCTGTTTTCATATAAATGCATTGTTGCTTTTGATGAAAATTTTCAAAACATGCTCAAATAAATGCCCATGTTAGCTACTCCATTCTAGGTGGAAAGCCCTAGAGCAGACCGCGAGTTTCTCGTGCTGCCTCTAGTGTCTCGCCATTTTTCTCGCGTGTTTGTCCTAGCTATTTAAACTCTTGAGCGCACACAGTAATCCTTAGCCCACCCACGTTCCATTTCGCGCAAACCTGAGCTTCATCTCTCCTTGGTTTCGCGAGAATGTTTGCGTAGTTTTCGATCGCCGGTGAGCGTGCCTCCGCACCATTCCCGCTCTGGTGAGATTCTTCACCCACGACGCCCACGTCATCTTGATCCTCATGTATCACTCATCCCTCTTATGTGCTTAATGCAGCCCCAGAAGTCTTGTAGCTCGATCGCCTTCACCTTCATCCTCAGCTCCGGTGCACTCGAGCTCGCCAACGTGTTCCCGTTGCTCTGGTGAGTTCGAGCCCAAACGGATCGCGTCATAAGGTGTTCTACGTACACTCCATTGATGCTAATCCCTCACTCAATGCAGGCAATCTCACCCTAAATTCGAGCTTCACTCTCATTTCCCCCATTCACAGCCGCTGCCGCCATCTCTGTTCTTCTTCAAAACTTGGTGAGCCTTTGGCCAATTCCCGGCGTCTACACCATCCTCAGCACCTTAGTAATGTAACGTGACACTTCTTGTAGCACCTCTGTTGCTGTGGTGAGCTGCCATCATGGACCTCCTCTACGCCGCCGCTGCTCGTCATCAACAAGATGTTCCAGGGCCTTGCCGACCTCATTTTCTACACCCTCGTGGTAGTGGTGAGCCACTGATTCTCATGCGTGCATCAATTTACTAAGGGCAAGTCCCTAGTGCGATTCCCCCTTAGCCACTCATGGTGCTGCAGCGGTTGCATGCCGCTGGCACGCCTCCGGTGACCCTAGGTCCCTGTGGCTAGCCCAGTAGCATCACCTGGACTCACTGATTCCAGTACGACACTCCTTTAGCTCAGGGATCGTCTCCAATGCGAAGTGCATGACGGACCTGAGAGGCTTCGCCGCTCATCTTTGTCGCGCCATCGATTTTGTCAACCTCTTGACCACTTTTACCTCCCCTGGCATTGCATGGACTCCCTCTACCCATTTTGGGCTCCCCTGAGCTTTTCCATGTGTACCTCGCCGCCGGCGAGCTCCTTCCCTCTCAGCCATGGGCGTGCCTAGCTCCTTCCTTCCCTCTCTCTCTCTCTACTGGTGGGACCCATGTGATTAAAATGTTAATTAGCGCTAAGTAATAGAGGTTAAGTGTAATAAGTGTATGACAGGTGGGACCAACCGAAAAAGTTTAAAAAAATCTAATTTCAAACGCTTTTAGTAAATGTGTCACTCACATGTGGGACCACACACTATTCTCAATTTTAAAACATGTTTTAAAACCCGAGAGACTGACATGTGGACTCCAGCTGTCAGTTAGTTAAAATCTAAAATAGGTTTAATCATTAGTTAATAAATAATGAGTCTATGACACATGGGACCACCTCTGGTTTATAAATAAATAATAAAATAAAAATATGAGTCACTGACAAGTAGGCCCCACAAGTAAGTTAATAAAAATTAGGAACAAAATGAGAAAAGCCGCTTTTAGTTAGAGGAGAATATGCTTTCTCTGTTGGAAAGCGTAAACCCTAGTATAACTCAGAGAAGAATATGCTTTCTCTGCTAGAAAGCGTAAACTTTGCAATATGCTTTCGACGTCACCCTTTTCTATTTTTGGAATTTTCAAACCGAAGCAAATTAAAACGTTAATAACTTTTGCATACGAACTCCAAATTAAATGAATATTTTTTATAAATTCATCTAAAATCATGCTCTACCTGAATATGGAAAAATATTTAGATTTGGTACTGTTTACATTATTTTTCTATATTTAATTTCCTTCCTACTCTTTTGAATAGACGTCGATTATTCAACGAATTTTACAACAATCCTCCATCCTCGTATTTAGAGTAACCAGAGAAAGGCAAGCACCCCCCCCCTTTGACCATGTTGATCCTACTATTTTAATTGTTGTACTTATTTCTGCAAAATCTGTTATGCATGCGTGTATGTTTGATTAAAATTGCTATATTCGGGGATGACGGTAGTCGGAATCCTATTCAATGCATGAAACACCTTGAAATATTGATATCCTTATTGTTGTAGACATTATGTTATGGTTTAGACAATAGATGGTGTCAATTTGAGAATTTTGAGTGCAAGTATCGCACAATTGCTTGGTCAAGCTATAGTCTTTACTAAAATTTGCTAAAAGGATGACATGATGAACATGAAATTGGGAGTTTTGAAATTATGGTCCAGAGGGGTTTACCTCTATTATTTTGTATAAAAATAAAAATAAAAAACTTAGTTTGTGACGCGGGCGAGTTATATTATAATCTGAGAAGTATGAGAGGTGTATGTCACAAGTAGATAGGGGGAGATCCTCGCCCGGGTCGATTAAGGACTGAACGCCGGTATATCGATCCGACCTAAGCATAAGCATACAACCACATGTGCCGGTATGGGACAGCCTTAGCAAATTAAGTCATCGAAAACTAGCCTTACGCGTTGGTAGGCCGTGGTAGTGCGAGTATGACCGATATAGGCATGTTCAAAGGAGCTTCCTTCACCATGTTGTTTGGCACAAAGCTCGCTGACACAACAGTGAATGCCCCACTGAGACGGGGGTGTACCTGGGTAAAGTGAGGGTGTTCATGCTTCGGGCTAGTGCAAGGTTAGGGCTAGGTGATGTAAAGGCTTTGATGCGTGCTTTAAACTACTTACCAAAGGTTAGTGAGAAGTGGTATCGACGGATGCCAAACAAACTAGAGAATTCGTGTACTATGGGTAAAGTTATACCCCTCTGCAGAGTGTAAATCTATTTAAATGGTCGTGCTCGCGGTGATGAGCGTGCTAAGTGTAGTATTGCCAGGTATAATCTTGGTTTTCATAAAATCAATTTTGTCAAAAAAAAAATGTGGGAAATAGTTTGTTGGTTTATATTTGAATTGAGTGCCATGTCTATGGCTGAAAATAAGATGTTGCTCGCAGCTGAGGAGGGTTGCGAGTTGTTATTTATTCAATTACTTACTTGTTGTTCTTTATCTATTTAACCACCCTTTAAATATCCGTTGCAAAATACTACATATTGATATTGCAAATAAAATTTTCTTAATGCTGAAAACAACTTATAGCATAGAGCCTCATCTCTTGTTAGCCTTGCATTTATACAAATTTTGCGATACACTACAAGTCTTACTGAGTACACAATGTACTCAATCTTGCTTAAATTGTTGTTTAAATTTAGAAGATGAGCCTACGCCGAACGGCGTTTTCTTTGCACCCGATGCCGGAGGGTTCGGTGACAGGTCTTTATAGGACTTATGTTTTATTGGTTGCCTGAGGGTTCGGATGGGCATACCGCTGGACCATTTTGGTTTATTTACAATGCTTTCGCTGCACTCTGTTGATACTTGAGTTTTATTTGGCGGTCGACCCTTGTGATGTAAACTCTGTTATCGTCTAAGTTATGTGCCATATTTATTTTATTTTGTATGTATAATGTATGGATATGATTATTGATGTTGTGGATGTGTGTACTAGCCATTGATCATGAGACTAGTATGATACACACACGAGGGCTTCGGGTATTCAGAGCCCGGGGTCCGATAGTTGGTTCCCATGTTTAAGTTAGTGTTAGGTTGATGCCTACACTAGCTTTATTAATTCATTTAAAACACAATTTTAGATATTGTAAAATTTGAGCTTTTGAACTTAGTTATTGTATTTAAAAATGTCAAATATTGCTTTTGCACAAATAACGCTATAAGCCTTCCTTTAATAATATCCATACATGCATTAACTCTGTAATAGGTGTAACTTGTACTCACCCCTTGCTTAATAAAATGTTGTTCACAGGAGGATGACTTCACAACTGCTGAGGATCTCGACGACTAGACCGCTACCCTAGTCGATTGCCTATGGCAGATTAGATGGCTCTACTACGTCTTCTGTTGTATTATTTATTGTTAGCTTGTAAGCCTTTTCTTGTAATAAACTCGATACTTATTAATAAAGTTGTGCGAATTATGGATATTATCATATTTATGTACTGTGTATACTAGCTACTGTTCTAGGGACTATTGTAAAATACACAGAGAATTGAAAGTGTGACTCCCGGGCCCGACACACATCGATAGGATACTCCTCGTCGTGTGGGAGCTCTCCACATGCGACCTCTACCCACTCGCTGTCTCTTGCTTTAGCACCGCTAGTCAGACCTCGTCGAGGCCTCGAGTCATCGGTCGGACCGATGGGTCAATGGTTGGACCACCTGTTTTATTTAAATATTTTTAGTATATACTACATGTGAAAATACATGTATGGACTTATCATTTTAATTATATACATATAATGCATAATTGTAATTACATTTAAGATATCACAATATATGAAGATGGCAAAAAAGAGCTCTAATTATATATATTTTTATTATATACATTCTAGCTATTGTACGGGCATTCGACTGAAAATTAACTAGTTCTTGTATATATTTCTTTCACTCCGAAGAACAACACAAGATTTGGTGCAGTTGGTTAGTGCATGTAGCTAGAGATGGGAATTTTCATGAGGCGAGGACAATCTCCCCCATGGGCATGTGGGAACCCGGTATGATTTAAAATATATTATTTTTTTATTATAGTTTTGGATATAAAATGTGTATTCTTTTTCATATATTTATATTAAATGTGTATCTATGTATATTAATTTATGTTTTGATTTGAGAAAAAAAAAGTATGCTTAAATACTCTAAATTAATGAATACAATGTTGGTGCGGATCAGGTGGGGACTAGAGTGGCCAAGCAAAGTCGTGCTCGATGGGTAGACCGAGGCCGACATCTTGGTTCGACATGGCCGCGGACAAAGACGACCTGGCACTTGTTCACGGTAAATTTGCACGACGACACGATAGTTCGGGCGTGCACAGTCGACACCCCGCACACGACAGACAGACCCGACGATTTAAGATTTAACACGAATAGTCTAAGCCTGACCCGGCACGACCGAGGCATGGCACGACCCGTTAGGCCGCGACCTTTGTTTCAATATACATATATAATTTTATTTGTATTTATTAATATTTATATGATTTTCTTTCCATTTTAATTCTTATATGTTTTTATTTTGCAGTTTTAAAATTTTATATAGTTCATTTTATAAGTATATATAAATTTATTTTGGTTTTTAAAATATATATATATATATTTTATAGGATTGTTTTTAATTTTTTCATGTCTTATGAGCTAAATGACAAATGTTTTAACGAGCTAGCTATTTGAACATTAATAAAGTTCTATTACATTTTCAATATGGTTGTCTCATTGTTTTTCAATTTTCATGTTAACTTCTGAATTCTACACATTTTTCTAATTTTTTTGGATTTTTTTGGAATTATTTTGATTTTTTTTCATTCTGTCGGGCCAAATGGGCTAAACAGGTCATGCCGGCCCGGCACGGTACGAAAGGGCGATGGGCCGTGTCTGGACCGTCACCACGGCCCATGGACCGGCCCAGTATAGCACGAACAGTAGCCGGGTTGAAATAGGCCGGACCAGAATGGACTGGGCCGTCACAGGCCCGTGTTGTGCCGGGCCAGGCCGCCCATTTGGCCTCTGGTGGGGACGTGTAGCTTCCTTCACATGTACGCTTGCAAGTCCCTCGTTCGAAGCCCAGCGGACACGCCTTTTGTGAATTTCCCCCCTAATACAGTGGGGTGTTTGGGTCAAAATGGATGGGCTGATTTCGCCGGGTCACACAAAAACCGGTCAGTTCGACTGGGTTTAGCGGGGTTGATTCGGGCTTCCTGCTAAGCAATCCAATAACATGGATCGGACCAGACCCGGTGCTGGGTCCGGTTTTTCGTATCGGACCGTCGGTCCGGTCTAAATCTTATAACTATGCGCCGGTGAGCTCAGTCCTCAGTCTTATGGAGGACGTCGTCCAAGAAATAAAGTTTGGCCGGGGAATGGCTCGTCTTTGACGTTGAGGAAGCGACGAGCACGATGGGGAAAAGGCGTGGGCGTGTTGTGTTGACAAGGCACGAGAAACCGAATAGGATAAGAGCTGCGTCCGTCCTCAGGCATCCACGCGTCGTGTGTCGGCTACATCCTCGGTCCACGTGTCACATGAAGAGAGCTGTCCACACAAAACAAGCTACGAGGGTAACCTCAAAATAGCATTTTCGCCAAACTTCTATGTCATTCTAATTCTAACGATTGCTCATATCAATGAGTCCTGGAAATCAAGCATAAGCTTGAAGTTATCTAATAAATTATTGCACTCGTGTCCGTTTTCAGAGGCCATTTGAAGTTTTGTTCCAAACTTGAAGCGACTGAATTAAGGTGTACGGACAGACACCACACAAGAGAATAAACTAAAGCAATGGCAAAAATACGCTTTATGTATGTAGGACGTGTTAACAACATCGAACCTTATGCGGCCTTGGAAGATTGCCAAAATTTTCAGTGGTACGTGTTCAAAGTTGAGGGACACCAAAATTCTAGTTGATAGATAGAAGTTACAAATTCACAGGTAACGGAAACACAATCTAACATTTGGACAGATATTACCTTCTTTTTATCCGTAACAAAAACAGGCATTCAAATTATTGACGGCGGAGCTCCAAAACTTCTGCCCTTTGTTCGGAAACA
The DNA here is from genome assembly GCA_036346405.1 of Phyllostachys edulis. Taxonomy (NCBI): domain Eukaryota; kingdom Viridiplantae; phylum Streptophyta; class Magnoliopsida; order Poales; family Poaceae; genus Phyllostachys; species Phyllostachys edulis. The sequence goes on from CM070550.1 coordinate 58,410,996, forward strand.
ACCCCCCCAAACCAGCCGCTAGAGGCGGCAGAGTCGCCAGGGACCGAGACCTCCCGAACCACAATGGGCCGGGCGGCGCCGGCGGGATCCCGGGGAATCCGATAGGGAGCACAGCGGTTGTGGGGGAGGCCGGGATCATCCTCCCCGGGCAGCGGCGGGAGATTCCGTAGCCTGGCAAGGACGCTGTCCGTCACGACGATGGCGCGCTCGATGAGCGTCGAAGAGCGCGCCGCGGCCGACGGCGAGGGGCCCCTGGCGCACGCGGAGGAAGCCGCCGGTGGCGGCGCCGTCGACGATGGAGTTCCAGGGGTCCTGCTGCTTCTTCTCGCGTGCCAAGATGAGGGCGCACTTGAAGGCGATGCGGGGCGCGTTGGCGCGGACGGCCTGGGCGGCGCCGGCGACGCGCTGGCCGCGGGGCGTGCTGCGGAGGCCCGTGAGGAAGTGGAAGGCGGCAGCGCCAGTGGCTCTAGCCTCGAAGCCGAAGCCAACGTCGTCGAGGATGCCGTCCGGGTACGGAATCGGCGGCGGCTTCGGCAAGTCCATCGTCTCCCTCCTCCTCGGTCGGTCTCTCCGCCGGCGGCGAGGAGAGGAGGGGCTCGCTGTGGCTTTGATTGCTGGCTGGGCAGGGTGCGACGGATTCACGATCGAAGCGTCTACGCACATCGGTACGGTAATTCTTCCACAGAGCCAACTCCTATCATAGCGCACAAAGAACGACGGAGATACAGTGCCAACGTAACGGAGTCAGGGTTCACCATTTTGGTGAAATTTCGCCGAAATTCCCGTTTCTTTCGTTGGGTAACGAAAGAAATTCAATTCGTTCAATATTTTTTGTTTTGGTTGAATTTGAGTGAAATTTGGATGGAATTTGGAGGGTTAATGGGAGTAAACACTAGCAAAAAAACAACTCGTAGCTAGCCTGGTGGCAAGGCTCACTTGCTGCTTTCGAAGACACTAGGGATCGAATCCCACTTGACGCAATATTTTTTGCAATTATTTTAAATTTTAAATTCAAATTTGATTCAATCCAGTTTGAAAACCCACCGGAATTTCGGACCGAAATTCCGAAATTTCGGTTAATTCGGCCCCAAACGAAATTTTTTAAAAAAAAACAAAAGGTAAAGGAACAGCAAATATGTATTCCGAACAAAAAAAGGTTAACTGAATCTCAATCTCACACTTCAAAACTGAACGAACATGGGGGAAAACAAATCGAAGTCGGACATATGATGGTTTTGCCATATTTGTTTTTAGGAATAAGTCCATATTACACCTCTGACCTTTGGTCTGAGTCCAAAAAAAACCCCTGAACTGTAATACCGTTTGATTTACACCCTTGAACTACCAATACCAGATCAAGTTACACCATACGTTGGTTTCATTGGTGGTTTTGAACATGTTGGCAGCCACGTCACTGGTCTTGGCTTATGTGGCATCTGAATCGACCTGGAAACGCTAAGCGCGTCTTAGTCGTCGTCATCCTCCGTGAGTACAACACCTCGGCTCGTCGTCCTCCAATATACGCGACGCCTCCGTATCCTCCGGGCGCGCCTCCACGACGAGGTCCACTGCGTCCTCGCTTGCCTCCTCGGCTCGTCGTGCTCCGTGTCGCCGATCGGCACCCTCGGCGCCATCCCGATAAGCGCGCGCATCCTCGCCACCTCGCCCGGCACCGCCGCCAGCACCTCTGTGTTCTTCACGCCACCCAAAGACCACCTGTGTCCACAGGTATAGTCGCGAGAACTTCGTCGTACCTCCGGAGGCGGTGCCAACCAGATTGTATCCTCGCCGCCGGGCGATCCACCACGGCGCGAGCGTCGGTGCGGTTCGCGCCTTCGGAGAGGATCGATTCACGGATGTTCGGTTGTGGCGACTTGGAACCCGTCGGCGTGAAACATTAGCGCCGGCGACGGCCTGGCGCGCGCTGGGTGAAGCCACGCTGCGGCGCGACAACGAGCAGTGGAAGGGCGTCGGGAGTGGGGCGGTGTGCTCTGCCACGCCACACGCGACTCGAGCATCGGAAGGTGAAGTTGTCGAACTTCGGGCCACCGAACAACGACGTCGTGCCCCGCATCCTAGGGTCCGTGTCCGTGGTGCGAGTAGTCCCACGCGGCCTCACGAGAGACGAGAAATGGTCGTGGCCATGGCGGCGCGCCCGACGCTGCGGTGGTCGCGCCCCAGGAACTACGCCAATGGCACACCGTGGAGCCCGGAGGAATTGAGCATCGTGGGTTCAAGGAGACGTAGGGGAGGGCGTCGAGGGCGGCGTAGTAGGGGAGGAAGACGACATCGGCGTGGGCGGGGTCGTCGGTGAGGCAATCGCGGTCGAGGAGGCGGTAGCGGAAGAAGGGCTCGAGGAGGCGCATGTCGGTGCGGTACCAGGAGCGACTGCGGTTGTGGGTGTGTGGGCCGAGGCCGTGGTTAGCGAGCGAGGCATAGGAGGGCGTGGTGGTGGGCGGCGTGAAGGGTTCGGCGAGCGGGAATGCGGTGGCGCAGTGGTGGCCTCCTCCGCGTCCTCGCATAGAGCGGCGCGGCCCTCGGCGCAGCAGACGGAGGACTCGAGGAGAAGGGAATGCAACAGAAAGGGATGGAGAGGGTAGAGAAGAAGGTGGAGTGGTGGTATATGGGCCAGAGGCGGCGGAGCCGAAGGCGGCCGGGCGAAGAGGCGGCAGCGCCAGGAGAGAGTGGAGAGGAAGAGAGATTTAGGGAGGAAAAGCACACACACACACACTCTCTCTCTCTCTTTATTTGATTAGTGTCTGGCCTGTGGGCCATGATGCCACGTAGGCGATAAAACCGGGTGGTTTTGGCCCGAGGGGGTTGGGTGATCTGGTATTGGTAGTTCAAGGGTGTAAACCAAACGGTATTAGAGTTCAGGGGGTTTTTGGACTCGAAGCAAAGTTCAAGGGTGTAATATGGACTTATTCTTTGTTTTTATTTTTTTTTCAGATGCGAATACCAATATGAATATCTCGGATACAAATACAAATATGAATAATGTTGAATACAAATATGGAGCCAATACGAATCAAAACGAATACGGTCACAAATATTTCCCAGAAAATGAAAACCCCTTAAATTGTTCGCATTCCGCATTGCAATAACTAAGAATTAGTTTACACGATCAAAATACTCCTCAATCTAGTATATGTCTACATGTTTACATCCACTCCCTTACATGTTTTTAATGTAAAATAACTCAGTATATTATCCCTTATATGCTTTATTTATCACTTTTACTTATTCGATATATATTGCCTACCTCATAAACATAGTATAATTCATTATAAATAATGTTTTATTAATATTTATTTATTTATATGCATAATGATTGTGGTTTGGGACTCCCAAGAAAGAAGAATGATGAAAGGAGTCATATTTGGGCACAAAAATCCAGAGAAATATCATATGCTGAAAATATTATTAAGACATTTGGATTTATTTTTGGGCAATTAAATGGATAAATGAAAATATTCGTAGAAACAAGCCGTAGATCTCATCAAGTACTACAAGTTAGTCAATCATTTGCCGAATTTGGACCTTAACAAGAAAGTTATGGTCTTCGAAAGACAATGCATGTGCAACCTCTAATAGTATCTCTGGATATCTGGACATATGTATATCCAGATATCCAACAAATATCCAAGCCGATCACCACAGTACACCAACTAAAAAGATCAAAACATTAAGATAAGTAATACTGGCGGTCGAAACATTTTATGTGATTCTGACGAAATGCTAATATCAGCTAGTACTGGAACTCAACCATAAGCTTGATCTTATCTAACAAAGCATTATGCTTTGCTCTCGTTTATGAGGATCCCGAAATTGAATCTGTTTCAAGTTAAGTGATTTCGCGAGAGACGTAACCTTTAACAGGAAACAAGAATGATTTGAGTACCCAGATATGTATCTCACGTTAACTCCCAGGATCAGCTGCTAACATGCACATATCCAAACAACATTATATCACTTGCATACATGATTAGAATATAGCGAATAAAAATTAGCAGTGGAAACATTAAACAAACAAGAATAGAAGGTCAAGTAAATTAAATAACCTTCCTAATGATGCACCACAACCCAAGGGCAACCGACTGGGATTAAAGCCGATGTACCAACCGTTATCGCCTCAAACTTGTTGTGATAACTACCGTGGTGTTGTAAGACATTCTTACCTGCAACATAGACAAGCCAACTAAGTACAAAAACGTACTCGAAAGACTTACGAATAGCAAATTTAAGTAAATGCTCTTGGTGTCAAAAGATGGCTAAAATGGTTCATTTTCAGCATAAAGCCAAGTTATTTGACAAAGTATCTAGTATAGATTTAAATTGCTATTTGACAAACATTTAGAAATATGATATGATAGTAGGTAATCCAATTCATGATCAATGTTTCCAAGATTTTACCATTAAGAAATCATACCCAAATTGGCTACCCCACCCGGGTAAACTAATATCTGTAGGACCGGAAAGGCGACTAGAGGGGGGAGGGGTGAATAGACGCTTTCTCTATTTTTCACTTCGATCGAACTCAACACTACTTTCACTCCAATAGCTATAAAAGCTATGAAGATATGTATCTGAGCACACGGATAACCTGTGTTGAATCCGATCAAACCCGAGCACAAAAGACTAAAACCATATCTGGCTGTATGCACAAAGTCCAAAACATCCTCTCACGGCAAAGCAATAAGCCGCCACGCCATCGCTTAGGGTCACTCACAAAAGAAATATGGCGATCAAATCTGGCCGCAGGAGTCAATCACAGTAAGAATCGCTCGGACATGAAGCAAAAAACGATCAACTACAGCTGCCTCAAACCTATTTCTACGGGAGGACATGCTGCCGCCTAGGCCTCTGGTTTTTGTGGGCACAGCGTCTCACACACACAACCTGTCAAGCATCAAACCGCACAGCCATTGAAAGCAGGTCAAGGCAAGGCAATAAACTAATCATGAGACAACCAAAGCAGTAAAAACATCACACAGCACAGCACCGAATCATGGATGGCAGCAGACCACAAGGAGCACAAATAAATCACAGGCTTCGGTTTTTACCAGCTAGAGACCGGCCGCCACCAAAAAAAACTGGATTTTGCTGGGAAATAGGCAGCCGCCAAGACCTCTTGTATTTGCGGGCACTCAAACTCTACAAGCCGCCGCCTCAAGGGAACCAATTACTATCAGCAGTGGATCACAGCATCGCATGCACACACAAGAAATAAACAAATCTAAAAACTCAGATCTGATCTGACAGCAAGCAAAAACACTGATCCAAACACTACAGATCCAGTTTTTTTCTTTCGGGCCACCAGGCACTACCCGGAGCTTCTGTTTTTCTGCGTGGGGAGCAGGCCGCCACCAAGCTCTGCTTTCTCTACCGGGTGCTAAGGCACACAGGCCGCCGCACACTCCAGTTTTTGCGGGAGAACCCGGCGCTGCCAGAACTCTGCTTTTCTGCCTAGCGCTCGGCGATCAATCTCATCAAGATGGCAACCAAGAAAAAAGATCAATCCGACAAGCTATAAAATAATCAAGGATGGCATCCAAATAACAAGGAACTTATATCTTGCTACAGCAAACAACCAGGAGCACTTTAATGGAACATCAAATCAAATAGGGAAGATTTTTCTTACAAAGCGCCGCCCCGACTCTGATTTTCCTACCAGGCACTAGTTTCTCCAGTCTCCAGATAATACTCCAAGCCGCCCCCGGACGCAAGAGGCAAAAGGACACGGCAATAAAACAAACACTGCGATCAGTCACTGCCCTCGATTTTTCTTCAAGAGGCTACAGCTCTGGCAAGCTCCTGTTCTTCTGCAAAGACAGCAGGGCGCCAGGACAGACTCTGTTCTGCGGGAACTCCGGGCGCACCAACAAGCGCCGCCACGGGCACTCTTTTTCTCCAGCGGTAGCCACCCTAGAAGATCTATCACTATTCCTTTTATAGGGCAGCCCTAACCCTAAAAACCTTAATGAGCTTCCGTTAAGGCCCAACATCAACGGAACACACACGTACGCAAATTAAAGCGCCGTCTTCAATTCTCTTGACTTAAACCACTTCCTTTGCGCCGTCCCGCGCCGTGGTTTAGCCAAAAGGTCATCAAGATGGTATTTGGTAAAATTACCAAAATACCCCTTCTCGATCCTTCTCCAAAAGACCGAGTCCATCTGCTGAAGCACTCGCTGCCATGCGTGTAGGTTGATCAACGGCTCCATGTCGTCAAGTCTCTCACGTCCGGATCCCACCGGCACCACTGAGCACTTGCAACGACTCCCACGCCGCTTGATCCAACCGATCGCCGGCGCCGTTCGGTCATCCTTGTCCATTCTGCACCACGCTTGAGTCACTTGACCTCACCGGCATCCATGATCGTTCTGGACCTCAGCTCTCCAAGCTTAGTCCCGATCCTCCTCGCCGTTGACCGTCGTTGACCTTCAAGCCACCTACACAACAATAGACAAGCAAACACGAATCCGGGAACAAGTTCTTCACAACTTGACCCACGTTAGTGAAAACATGCATCATGCAACACAAATGCATTAACAAATATGGATATGACCTATCCCAAAATCAATTCATAACTAACATTATCAATCAGCACAAAAGCCGGTCAGACCGCCGCTGACCTGACAGAACTGAAACTTTGTCGAAAACACTTGAAACTTCAAACCAAAAGCACCATTGCCAATTGTTTCATTATCCTTAGATCATAAGCATATCCCCATGATATCCACAACATCAATACACGAACTTCCTGTTTGTGATGACAATTTGTTCCCAATCATACCCTGATCCTATTCCCAACATCTAACTGTGCATGGTTTCCCACAAGTGATGTCCATGACCGGGGACACGGCTATTCGAATAGAATTATGACTCTACAGAGTTTGTGCAACTTTACTCACATGATATGAATATCTCTTAATGTCGGCTAATGCACTCTTCCATAGGAGTGTGACTGAGATATCATAACGAGGCTGTTACACTGCCATGTGCCAAATATTAAACCACCGGAGGATACACACCATGGCAAACTGTCGGTCGCTTGAACCACTGTTACACCTCGTTGTGTAAGTAAGTCCTTTCGAAGCTTCTCGCAAACACAAGTGACCCTTAAGGGCAAGTAATACAAAACTTATCATGCCCCCACTAGATTAACAATACAACAGTAACAATAATAAAAACAACAATTGTCAATCTATTTGTGGTTTGATAGCAAACACACTACAATTTAATAGGCCAAGCCTTCACCATTAACCCAACATGTGGTTGCACATGTGACTTGGTTCAACACCACACAGACTGGACCTTAATCAACCGGACGGGGCTACATAAATCCATAACAATCTCTCATCATAACCCTACACCTGTCCAAGTTAAGAACATAAAACCCATGCCCAACATGTCCACAATAACTAGATCCAAGATCTAAACATAATCCTCAATTCCAACATAATTCAATTTAATCTCAGCCAATGGACTAGCTCCATCAACCACTTTTGACTACATCTACTAGCATGGCTAAGCATCATTCTAAAAATCATCAAATGCCCCCATATAACATATAACCATAAGTATCAGTGGAAAACGGGTAATCAACTTTCAATGGAAAGGAAATGCAGCAAGTAGGACATAGCTAAATCTACCCATTTGACATACAAGTATTTGACTTTAGAGCAATGCATATAATACTTAAAATCAACATAAATAGTTTTTGAAATTAATAGGAGCAACATGATCAACAGGAGGGGACTGCTTGCCTTTATTGGTACCACTCATAAATACTCTCAGGTTGAACTCATAATACGTCGGAATCATCGAAAACCTAACGAAAGATGATATTGCAATAAACTCCAAATAAAGCAGGAAATATCAAATCATTCAAAATTTCATACAATTCACATAGTAGGTAGAGTAAGATTTTAGGTGATTTTAGGTGAAATTTTTAGTTCAAATGGAGTTCATATGAATTTTCTATACACTTTACAAAATTAAAGTCATTAATGTACAAACAAAACAAGTATCAAAATTTTCTATACAGAAACATGTCTCAAAGTTATTCCAAGTTAAACTAAAGCAAGAAATAAAACTAACAAAATTAATTTCACTCAATTTGGAGTTATAGTGAAATACTTATGAATTTTTGAAGTTAAATCAATTTCTAAAGTAAAAACAATTTGTTAAAGACATTAACTTATCTTACGAATTTTTATGGAATAGAAACTTACTTAAAACCTAGTCCATTTAAAAATAAATTAAAAAATGAAAACTAACAAAATTGATTTCATTTCATTTGGAGTTAAATTGAATTAGTTATAAATTTTTCAAGCTATTTGAATTTTTTAGTGCAACTTTAAATTGTTTTTTGGATTTAGAAATGAATTAAATACATTTTTCACTCACCCTCAGCTAGCCATAGGGAATGACAAGTGGGGCCCGGGGTTTGGGTTTGATCTAGTCAATGTTGATTTGGTCTCGACCGAAGCTATGCTGAAGGCGTATTCAACTGAATTCGTCTTCTATCTACCAAGACGTAAAATCAGTTTGAGCATAAACAGAATACGTTTTCCTTAAGAGAAAACGTACTACACAACAATACACCATCACTTAACCGGCTCTATGGACCACATGTCAATGACTCTGAGATTTAAATGGTTTTAATTAGTCTTCTAATCATGTTTAACTCTGGTGGGACTTACGTGTCATAAGTACATTGATAAAACACTTAAACACTAATGATTAGGGTTAACATCAATATGTCGATGATGAACCGGAGACTCGTGTGTGAAGGCAATCTGGCGAAGGAGTTGGTCTCTGAGATCAGGGTTGGCTCTACCAGGTGTGGCGTGTCCTTGCGAACATGATGGAAGCAATACGGATCCCAAAAGTCACCGGCGTCGATTTCACGGCGACCAGAGGCGGAGCCGAAGGGTGGCACTTGAGGAGGAGGCACTACGGGCGTCAATTGAGCTCGGGGAAGGTTGCTTCGGGATTGCCTGACCACCAGGATCGTGACGCTCACGAGGATGACGACGATGGACGACAGAGGCGGCCGAAATAGCAACGGCGGCAGTTGACCGAGGTCGGAGAAGATGAGGTACTTCTTCTTCGGTGATGCCCTAAAATCAAATTAAACTTGCTAGTAGACTCCACTGAATAATGCGATCACAATGGACAAAGAGATTCAAAGGGTAGCTCACCAGAGCGTCCACGAGCTTCGAGACCGTGGCGGCTGGAGGCCGGAACGACGAAGTCGTTACTGACGACTCAGAGGATGAAAAGGGATCGGAGCGGCAGAAATGGGTGCGACATCGAACGTAGAATCCGACGAGGACGATGTGGGGTTGCGCGAGGCACCAAGGTGGTCTCCTTCCTATTGTCTTCTTTCTCGGTGGCAACGAAAAAGAGAGCAGTGAGAGGAAAAAAGCGCGAGAGGGAGAGAATGAGTGGGATAGGGGACTTAGTGAAGTCCAGGCGATGCCTAAGAGACGGACACGAGAGCTTGAGGTGGCAATCGAGGGCTCGGTGGTGTGCAACCATGGTGACAGCGCGCTCAAGTTTGAGCGGCGCGAGGGCGGTTCCGACAAGCGGCGTGGTGAAGAGGATTGGGTCTGATCAATTGGTTTCGGTTGAGGTTGGAGTCAGACTCAGGTTTGAGTCAGGCGATGTGGTGCGGTCGAGCCAGATCGCGGTCGGGTCCGGTCGGGCTAGGGTTTGGATTCAATTTTGACCGAAATATAAAATGTTTGACCGAGCGATTCAAAATGGAAGATAAATTCTAACAATTCTAAAAATTTTGTGAGTGTTCTCCGATTCAAATAGGACTTAGGAAAATTATTTGAAATCACTATTCATACACAAATTGTCAGAATTAAAAATCATTTTCAAATCTGCATTAGTGAAATATTTTGAATTTTGGTGAGAACAAAATGACTTCGAAAAATTTAAGAAAAATTATATTAATTCATGTTAAATAATCTAGTATTTAAATAAATTATTTCCAGTCACTTTTAAACAAACATTTTTCTGGAATCCTATAAAAGCTTGAATTCAAATTAGAATTTTGAAATTTCGGAGCAACCTTTATTACAACTACAAAAGTTTTACAGTGATCCATAATTTACACACGTAAACATGATATTCTTAGCTAATCTGTCTTAAATGTTTTAGAGGATGTTACAAACCTACCCCCCTTAAAGAGAATCTCGACCCCGAGATTCCGATAGTTCAGAGATCAAAGCGGAAAGCTTCTCGACTATTCTTTCAACTCTAATGAAATGCATCATCAGTTATCTCGATTTCCTTCCAAGATAGTGCCGAGATACCCTGATAAGGTAATATAGCTTCGCTACTACATTTTCCTTTCCATTGCTTTGTTTAACCTTTCCTTTCTTGATTTGAAGGCTCGTTCTCTTGTCACCCATGAGGTATGCCTTGGAGATAATGTGAACGAACCTAGCTGTATGTGCAACAAGCCGAAGCTCTTACACAAGCTATGCTCTCATGTCCTTGCCGCATGCGGGATTGTGCACATGGACCCTGCGAACTTTGTGTCTGAGTACTTCTTGAAGGAGAGGGTGGCATAGGCGTGGACTGGCGAGCTTAGGGGGTTTAGGGTTGTTGGTAACTTCGCCACCTTGGATATTGCAAACAGGACCTGGATTCCGGATGTTGACATGCTGAAGGGTGGCAAGAGTCATCGGCAGAGTTGACGTATTACCAATGATATGGACGAAGCACAAGCCGGGACATTGGGTAGACGCTGCGGCCAGGAGGGCCACATAGCCAAACGATGCAAGGCACCAACTGAGGAGTAGGCACCGGCAAGGTTTGCATTACCACTTCTTCGAGTGTGCAAATGGGACCAAAATTACCGTCGGTGTATATTGTCATCAGATTCGTATTGTTTATGTAAGCTGCTCGCTACTACCCAATTTTCATTTGATGTACGTCTTTTAGTAGCACATGTATCATATGTTGCACGTAATGTTTATGTAAGTGTTGTAGTACTATCCCTTTTTCATTACTTTTCAAAGTACTGTCCTGGTAGCCTAGTACTGTTTTGTTTGTTTGTTTACAAGTTAAATTTACTCCTGCTTTACATTCAATGTTTTATTTGCGCGTATTTGCTAACTTAGTTGTTTAGCAGGTATGGCTCGTGACCCTCGCAAATCCGACTGGAGTTTTGGCCTCCTGGAGGAGCACATCAACCGGCTACATTGCGTGTTGCGTCGTGTCCCGCATCCTGCGAGCGTGGGCGACGCGAATGTGTTGGGGGTGATCCGCACGCAGACACCTCGGGTGGCCTAGAGGCTAGACCCACGCTGGACAGACAGGTTAGCATACGTTGACACTATCTTCTCGCCATATGTACCTTTTGTACTGACATTTTCCAGCTTTTCAGATCGGAATGACAACACTATACCTCCTCAGCTTTTCAGACTGAAAAGACAGGACTCTGTAAAGCAGAACATGACAGCTCCCTACATTATAAGACATCACAACACTCTACCTCGCCAGCAACTTTTCATAATGACAAGACAACACTCTGCCTCGCAGGCTACTCACATGAGATTAACCACATCAAGCCAACCCTTTGGCTTATAAAAGGAGGTGGAAGAGATCTGGGAGAGAATACTACACAACCAAACCCAATACTGCACCAGGGCTTGCTTCACCACACCGAGATGGACAACATGAAAAGGCAATGGGACGAGATCCGCGAACTAGCAAGGGCTGCTAGGGCCCGGGAAGAGCAAGCAAGGGCTGCTGCGGCTTGGGTCGAATAAGAGGAGTGTGCCAGGATGGCAGCTCTTCGTAATGACGCCCCCCGTAGCATCTACCCCTACCAGAACGTTCCAATTGAGCGTTCGCCGCAACACCCACTGGAGGGGGAGACGCCGCCCCTCTGTTGGTGCAGAGATCTATGCAAGTTTTTCAAGTCTAAGCAGCGGATGATCCTGGGCATGCGTTACTGGGGTTGCGTGAACTACTCCAGTGACTATCCCGACCGACGTTGGGACATGCGTAGCTATCGACAGCCGGTAAGGACCGGTTACAATGTGTTCCCCTCCTATTTCTCTTTCAAAGTACGCACTAACAACCTCTCGTCTACCCGTAGTTCCCAGATCCGCTATGTGGCTACTGCAAGTGGATCGACCAAGAGATCCACCCACATGACCAGTGGACTCCCGACTTCGAGGAGTGGGATGTCAAAAGGACCCGCGAGATCTGGGAGGAGAAGCGTCGCAACGACGAGCAAAACGAGCGCATACATCGGGAGACAAAAGCTCATCTTGAGGCGTGTAGGCGCAGGGAGCGCGAGGCTTGTGAGAGGAAGCGCGAGAAAAAGAGGGAAATGGCAGCCAAGGCCAAAGAGGCTGGCGAGGAGTTCAACGCTGAGCTAGTAAGGAAGGGAAAATGGTCCCGATCCACGCAGTAGGTCAGGCCATTCTGTACTAGTCCCCCGTTGAAGGTCGAATCTATTTCCATTCTAAAAAGACGCATATGTATCGTAGGAGTACTTCGGTTTGTTGCATCGTGCATGATGTTGTTTCTTATGCACGTAACCAAACACTATGTGCCGTGTTATTTCCAGTTTCATTATAAAGTCTATTTTAATTCGCAACATCAAATCCTCTCGTCTTTTCACATTCAATTCTTCTGTATTATTCCCAGCTTCATTATAAAGACATCCAACAACATGTATCACTTCTCAGGCAAGGCTTGGAAATATTGTGCAGTTGTTTATGAAAGATATATACGCTGAAGTGTCAAAGGTTATCAATCCACAAAAATATTTTCAGTCTATATATGTATTTACGCTCAGTTAAAAGGATGGTCTTATATATGGTTCACATATAGATTCTCTACTTTTAAGTTATGGATAGTTCGAGAGGGATTAACTTTTAAATATTTTTAAAAAAAGATTAAATAATAAAAAAAACCAGCCTCCAGTCTCCTATCGCCGAACCAGTGGCAGGGATGTAGTCGCCTACTGGTTGGGCGACAGAACCTGTCGTTCGACCATTGGCCGACTTCATCTTTGTCGCCCAACGGTACAACTACTATATTGGTGTCACTTGGCCGTTGGGCGACTGAAGCTGGTCGCCCAACGGTTCGGCGACAGAGGTATAATTTTGTAAAAAAAGAATCGCAGTTATAATTTTGTAATTTCGAATAAAAATTAATTATTTTTTTTTAAAAAATCCGTTCTTCGTGCTAGATTAGACATTCACAGTTAAGTACAGTGGCTGCAAGTTGCAACACCTTATGCCGTAATTGTAAACAAACATAACATCATTTGCAGCCTCTGACAGTATCAACTCCCAGTTGGCATGCATAGCTCAGGATCAAACACACTAAAACGCGCATGATAGTTGTGCTGAGTGTCAGCGAGGAAGATTCCGAAGTGGCTCAGCGAGGAAGCGGTGGAAAGTGAGGCCGGCGCCCTCGAGGAGAGCGGACAATGGAAACATAAGTAAAAAATTTGGACAATGGAAACACAAGTAAAACGTTTGGACAATGTTCATAATTTGAGTAGTTGTTGGCAAATCTTTACAAGAAGGCAAAAATCTAAATAGCGTGCGCTCTCGATTTGGTCTTAACGAGTGCTCACATCCGCGGCGGCCTGCTTCTTCTTCGGGGACGGTGGCCGGCCGGCGAAGGTTAGGATTAGGGTTCACCGTGCCCTCGGGCTGTAGAGAGAAGGGTGGGAGGTCGGGGTCGAGGGGAGGCAGGTCAGAGAGACGAAGCGTCGGGGTGGTCACCCGCACCCGATAATACTATCGGGCGGCGCAGTGCGCACTCTGTAGACACGCCCTTACGAGAACTCTTCAAACATCTCCGGCTGCCGCCCGCCGCAGTCACCACCAACCTTGCCCTCGTCCTCCTTGTTCGTAAGCAAACCCCTAAACCAGCCTCTAAAGGCGGCAGAGTCGTCAGGGACGGAGACCTCCCGAATCACAATGGGCGGCGCCGGCGGTATCCCCAGGAAACCAACACGGGACACCGCGGGACCATCCCTACGGTGCGGCGGAAGATCCCGAAGCGGTCTCGCGCGCACGCGCTGGAGCGTGGGCGTCATGTGCTCGAGCGTGAGCACGGCGCCCTCGATGACCGCCACGACGGCCGCGGTGAAGAGCGCGGAGCGGCCGGCCACGCGCCCCCCAAGACGCAAGGAGCCTAAGCCGCTGACGGCGCCGCCGGCGACGATGGGGTTCCAGGGGTCCTCCTTCTTGCGCGCGGAGGCAAGCGCGCACTCGAAGGCGGAGAAGACGCCCATCCAGGCCGCCCAATTGCTGGCGATGCGGGGCGCGTTTATGCGCACCGCCTGGGCGCCGCCGGTGAGGCGGTAGCCGTTTGGCGAGTTGGAGAGGCCCCTGAGGAAGTGCAGCACGGAGCCGCCCATGGCGCCGACCAGGAAGCCATAGCCCGCGTCGTCGGGGATGCAGTCTAGGAACGGCGCCCGCCAGTTCCACAGCACCGGCGTGCCCATCGGTCCTCTGTCTGTCTCGGACGGCGGCGGCGTGGCTGGCTTGGACGACAAGTTGGGCAGGGAGGGGATCACGAATTGAATCGCGGATCGCAACGGAAGCCCTGGTTTGTTTGTCTTACGAGTTTGGACGCCTCGCGTGATCGGTGATCGCGTCTATGGCCGTTGGTACGGAGAGACCATTAGGTCGGAGAAAGAGTAGAATATGATAACCAATTCGTATCCATGTTTTCAAGTCGAATTCGAATATAAAAATATTTAATACGAATCGAATACAATCTCTACTCGAGTTTGTTGGATTCAATTTCCGCGCAAGCTGATATTAATGACCTCTTTTATCTTTGTACGCGTAGTACCGCAGCATCATTGTTTTTCGAGGGCGGCGTAGTAGAACTGTGTCACGAGTGTATAAAAGAAAGGAAAACGAAAAAGAGTTTGAAAATACATGTGGAACTTACTGAAAAAATACCGCATGAAGCACCTCTACACCACTACATGTAAAACACTACCTCACGCCAGCAAAAAGAAACAAACAAACTGAAGGAAAAATTGGATATCTGCCACTGCCTAGTTTGGCACTTTACAATTTGCAGCTCCTCTTGCCCTAAATATTTATTTGTCACTAGGTTCATCTAATTCTCTAGCATTTGTCACTTTCGCATTATTTTAATCATTCTGCTAACTCTACACATGAAATGACTCTTTTGCCCCTCTTGTTCTTCCTGTTCCTTGCTTCCGGCTGGCCAGGAGAGACCAGGGAGGAGGATAAAGATGAGGGACTTGGAGCGGAAGGTGCAGTTGGGGGGCCGGCAGCGATGGGCGCTCCGTGGGTGAGGGAGGCGAGGTTGGGCGCCACCAACGCACGGAGTGGAGTCTGCGAAGAGATGACTTCGCTGTCGTGGCGGGCAGCGAAGCGAGGTATAGGCAAAGGAGGACAACGGGAAGAGACGCTGATGTGCACATACACATGTCTCGACTTAAGATACGTGCAAATAAGTTTATCTCGATCTTTCGTTGTAGGAGAAATCTAATAACTTTAGTTATGATGTTGACGAAGAGGTGGCTAACCGAGATCTAGTCGAGACTAGCAACCCTCGCAATCACTACAACGCTCTTCGATTGGTTACCAACCGTGTCAAACATAATTGGCCTATTCACGAAGAACTGCCTGAGCGAATCAAGAGAAACACAACTACACAAGAGCAACAACGGAAGATGAATCACTCGAAATTGAATGATTAAGTTGAAACTTCAATTACGGTGAGAGGCCTTACAATAGTAATAGCTAAATTAATAATCAAAGTTTGATCTATTAGTGGCGCAACACCCAAATATTTATAGTGACTTAGGTTGGCGCTAGTAACCGAAATCGTAACTAACTAAAACTATCTTTTCGTACGGAGAACAACCAAATAGAATATTTGAGTTAGATTGGAAGTAGACTCTATAGTCGAAACGACCAAGAACTCTCCTCAGCGTGTCGAAGTAGGACTTTTTGTATAGTATCATCAGTGGGGTTGAAGTAGGACTCCCATAATAAGTCTTATTGTGTCCTAGTCAAAACAAAGATCTGGTCGGTGGTCGGAGGATCCGGTCGATGCAGACTAGTCGAAGGAACTGGTTGACGCAGGCTAGTCGAAGGAACTGGTCGGCTCAAGTCCTAGTCACATGCACTTTAGATCTAGTTGTTTATGGTCAGCAGCCGGTCGGGTGCACTAGGGACCTGGTCGTACTTTATCAGGGACTTCTCCGAAGATGCTCTCGCATGTAGATACAAGCAAACAACTATCATTAGGCAATATCATTTGTCCTGTTATTAAATAGTTAATTTGCCCGAGGAATGAGTTCACCTGTTGTCCCAAACGACGTGGTCGTGCTCCCACAGGCATAGACGTAGAGGCGCTGTCCTCGGTGATTTCAACATGGTCCTCGGTGATGTCCTCATCATACTCCACTTCTTGAAAAGGAGTCGACCTTGACACTATCGTGTGGCCTTCATCAAGATACGATGAGAAGTTGACAACATGGAATGTATCACTCACTCCGTATTCCTCCGGCAACTCCAGTTTGTATGCATTATTGTTGATCTTCATAAGCACTCGGAATGGTCCATCACCTCATAGCATTAGTTTAGACTTGCGCTTTTCTGGAAAGCGATCTTGGCGCAAATGCAACCAAACCAAATATCCTTCCTTGAAGGTCATCTCCTTTCTTCCTTTACGCATATTTCTTGTATTGGTCTTGCATCTTCTCAATGTTTGCCTTGGTTGTCTCATGTAACTTGTGAATCAGCTCAACCCTCTTCTTAGCATCCAAATTTACCCTTTCCGAAGGCGGCAAAGGTAATAGATCAATAGGTGCCATTGGCTTCAATCCATAAACAACTTCGAATGGACAAAATTTTGATGTAGAGTGCACAACCCGGTTGTATGCAAACTCGACGTGTGGTAGACATTCCTCCCATAGCTTCAAGTTTTTCTTCAATAGTGCTCTTAGCATGGTTCCAAGTGTTTGATTGACGACCTCGGTTTGTCCATCTATCTGAGGATGACATGTGGTCGAACACAACAGCTTTGTCTCGAGTTTACTCAAAAGTGTCCACCAAAAGTGGCTCATAAACTTTGTGTCACGATCTAACACAATGGTCTGTGGTACTCCATGTAAATGAACGGTTTCTCTAAAAAATCAATCAGCAATATGTGTGGCATCATCACTTTTATGGCAAGGTATAAATTGAGTCATTTTAGAAAATCTATCAACTACTACAAAAAATACTATCCCTCCCCTTCTTAATCCTTGGTAACTCGAGTATAAAATCCATCGATATATCCTCCCAAGGTAAAGTAGGAATAGGTAGAAGTGTATATAATCTATGCGGGTTTAAGTGAGACTTAGCTGTTTGACAAGTAGTACATCTTGCCACATAATGTTCGACGTCATGTCTCAATTTGGGCCAATAGAAATGTGTGGTCAGCATATCTTCAGTCTTGCGTGTACCGAAATGTACCATCAAACCTCCTCCACACGCCTCCTGTAACAACAAAAGGCGAATGGAACTCAGGGTACACATAACTTGATAGTTGTTAATAAATAGCCACCATTCAACACATATTTATCCCAACATCTTCCTTTTTTGCAATTGGCGTAAACATCTTTGAAATCTAAATCAATGGTGAGCCTCTGGTAGTCCCCTAGTGCTAATGCGGTAGTTAGATGTTGAGCTTAGCATCGTTTGTCTAGACTTCACCATAGCTGCCCATGGTGTCGTTGCGGCTACATCTTGCCAACACGACTTCATTGACCTTTGGTCCCCATGCCAAGCCCATTAGTAGCACATTAGTCTCTTGAACCCAGTGCGCCAAGCCCCTGGGCAAGAAATCGTTCCTTTTGCGGAAGCCGTCGCATGGCCGAGGCTACTCACCGCTTGGTGCCATCATGTCACCACCTCCGTCCACCTCTTTGGTCGTCGTCACCACCTTTAGCTTCACCATAGTGCTGCCATTCCATTTTGCCCATTTCTAGACCCGCACCGCCGACATCTCGCCAGCGGCGAGCACTAGTACAGACAGGCTCACCACAGACAGTTCGGAACCATCATCACAGACAGTTTTTGACCTGTCTGAATTTGTATGTCTATGATAACAGGTGGTTATCACAGACGGCTCAAAAACCATCTGTGATACGGAATAACACGAGCGGTTTTTGTTGAAACCGTGCGTACTCTGAGAATAAAGTGCGGTTTTTGTTGAAACCGTCTATAAAGTGCTAGTATCACAGACGGTTTCCACAAAAAACCGTCTATGATACATAGCATATCACAGACGGTTCTATTTACAAACCGTCTGTGATTTGAGACATATCATAGACGGTTTGGAAATAGAACCATCTATAATATTCTACGTATCACAGACGGTTTGTAAAATAGAACCATCGGTAATACTATACCTTCATAGACGGTTTCAACAAAAAACTGTCTGTAATAGTTCTTTATACCTAACTAATTTTTGTTTGATTTTCGGCTAGACTCAGGAATTGCTAGTCATGCCCTTTGAAAACAAGCATGCAGAAAAAAGATGCATCACAGACAATCAATTGTTGATAGCTCAAAGTGATCATTTACAACTCAAAATAAATTACAAAAGAATTTGTTCAAGTATTGTCGCTATAGTTACAATTGGATTGCAATTGAATCAATTGTTTGTAGGAGGTTGAGAGGTGTCGACGGAATGAAAGTCTCCGTCGGCGTTAATGATTTGTGTCTTGATGAAGGCGCAGAGCATCCCTCGAACGTCCGCGATCTCTTTCGCAACGAGTGCATCTAAATCTATGTATAAACCATGTCGCTAGCAAGAGTAAAGTAGTAAGCATATATATTTAAATTTATAATTAGGAAATAATTATTTTGAGATTGACAAACCTCGGGATCCTTTATCTTATTACTAATGATTTGCTCCATATGATGGCAAACATAAAATGCACATAGGTGATCTTGTTTTTGCTAGCGGCACTGTAAAAATAGAATTACATATATAGGTATAGTCAGTTTGAGACGCATTATTATGAAGTATGATATAATATTATTGTGTTGTAGTGCATACCAGAAATCGCGTCCTGTGTTGCAGTGTGGCGCTCGATCCCTTGTATGCCTCTCCGTCAACAACATAGGCGATGAACGACCTACATGATTCCAAAAAGTTATCCTCGGCCATTTCAAACGAAAGAATGCTATAATAGAGTTATGTATGGAGGAAATGAGCATACATGTCAAGTATTCCTTTCACAAGGGTGAAGTCGTGCTTTTTGTTGATTAGGGAATCAAGGTATATTACCTTGTTCCTCTTTGGTACAATGACTAAAAGGATCTAGTAGAACCTACTCATGTATGTCGTTATAGTCATTAAACCTAAGTTCGTGCTGCGTATAAAGTACAAATGAAATTTATATAGCAAGTAGTGAAGCACTTACTTCCAGTTGTAGGGCACCACCATGTAGTCCTTGTCGTCCTGAGCAAGCAATCCTGCTATTATGTATTTCTCGACGAAGGATGCGTCTTCTTCGATAGTTTGCTTAGAGACCACGTGTGAGTCGAGGAAACCCACTGGTTTGGACAATTCTCAGGCTTTTTTCATAATGTATCTATACATAAGCAATAAGTTGTGATATTTATCAGTATTACGTGAATGTAGGACTTGATTGTACACACTTACAGTATCCAACATCATAGAAGTGAGGCATCGAGGGCACCGAGGTTGAATAGGTCGAACAAGTCATTGAATCCCACGACGAAGTGGCCCGACCCGTTGAAGAAATGCTCGTGCTTGTATCTGACGGTGATTCTAGTATCGCACCCCTTCTCTTTGGTCTTCCGCATGTACCAGACATGCAAAGTCTGACAACCTACTCAGTAGCGAGCTAATATTGTGTCGGTATGCGGACTTCAATGGAGTATTTCAAGGGCTTGGGAGGCGCCTTAATGTTCATCGATTTCGATTTGGCCTTAACGGTGGCCACTACACATCTTCTGTGAGGCGACTCGAACCGACATCTGGTGACACACTTTTCTTGTTCCTTCGGCATCTTCTCCACAGGAACCGATGAGGTGGCCTTTTGAAGCGAAGGTTGAGGTGGAGTCATCGAGGGTCCCGTTGGAGAGGAATGGTCGTGTCAAGATCGTGACACTGCTGGGTCCAGGGCGATGCCCTTCTTGGGTCACTAGATAAAAGTGTGCATGGCATCCCTAGTGTTACGATGTCTTTGTTGGGCGAATCTCGGTGAACGGCCATGAAATTGTCATGTACCATGTCCACTTGGACCCTGGCGTAACCCTGTGCGGTGAGCACCGTCTTTGCCTTGTCCCTTCCTGGTATGGATACACCTTCCCCAGCCCAGCCTCAATAGAAATGGACCCAACCATCCTCACTTGAAGCTTGCAAGGCGTCGACTCCTACAAAACGATATACAATTAGTTAAGGCGTCCTATAGGTCTATCTTTTGTGCATTCCAGAGATGTACATTACCTTGATGTCATCGATAGGTAATTGGACGTCGTCATGTTCAGAATTCGGAGTGGACGTGACGCTACTCCGATGTTAAGGAGGACTGGCTCCTAAAATAACAGAGGCGGCTTGCGACTGGCTGATGAGTTGATTCATTTGATCCTGCAATCTTGTTATATGTCCTTGAAATTTTGCAATAAGCACCAGTTCCAACCGGACGTTGTGCTCGACCTTGGATCTCTTCCTACTCCTATACGTGTCGGAGTCGTGTCGGAATCCATCACTCCAAGGTACGTAAACCCCACGGCCTCGCATGCGACCTGGGTGCTCCTTGTTTCCCAGGGCTGTAGATAGTTGTAATACTCCGTTCAATCTTTAGAACAATATTTGAATTTCAACTTTTTTATCAGGAATTAAAAAGGGATTTCAAAATTTCTCTTGAAGGAGGATTAACTCTTGGGCCAAAGGCCCATAGCCTTGGCCCATTAGGGGCAGCCAAAACCCTAGGGGCTACTGTAGCTACAGTACCGCGCCACCTGCTGCAGTAGCGCCGCTGCTACAGTAGCCACCCCCTCCCTTGCTGCTATCCACGAAGAAGAAGAAGGAGGGAGGGAGAAGAACCCTTCGGGTGCCGCCGGCCAAGGAGAAAAGAAGAGGAAGAGAGGAGAAGAAGAGGAGAGGATCATCTTCGAGGCTTGATCATCATCTTCTCGTGGGTCTACAAGGGTAACTAAGTGTTTTCCCCGCTGTTTGTTGTTAATTAGAGGCGAATTCGATGATTTGGGTTGGATCGTTTTGCTGTCAGTAGACGTTCAATTCTGTCCAGTACTTTGTGTGGTCAATTTTGGGTTCTTAGAGATAGAATTTGAGATGTCCATCTCCTAGAGGTAGTTAGATAATGTTTTTAGCTTTCCGTGGCCGCCAATAACACCTAATTCTGACATACGGATCAAAAGTTATGATAGTTTCAATCTTGCTGCCCAGAATTCTGACGAGATTGATCTGTTAATTTGTCTTTTAAGTTATGTTTATGTTAGAGGAAAATTCAGGGTTTCCAGTCAACTAGATTGTTTTATAAAATTTCATAATCTTTCCAGAATAATAAAGAACGCCCTAATCGGAGTTGTAGATCAAAAGTTGTGATCTGTTCTTTACTGCTGTCCGATTCATCTGGATAGAATTTGTCTTTTAAGTTCAACTGCCTGTTTGCATTTGTTTTTGGCCGAATTGGGCTATGTCATCAACTAGAATATTGTAGATATATTCGTTAAGTTTCGTTAGGAACTAGGCTCACCTTGTTCCGAGTCCCAGGTCAATAGTTATGGTTATTTCCGTTCTGCTATCCAGATTCGATTCTGTGGTTGTGTTGCCTGTTTTCAGAATAGGGATTATGATGATTTCTTGGGTGTTTGGGAAGGTGTTGTAGAACGTTACTGGTAGTGTCCTATACCATATTGTTCTTATTTCGAGTACTTACTTGTGTAGGCGGAGAGGCTTCGGGTTTAGAGGCATCTTCATTGCCTACTAACGCGTCGTAACACGAAAGGCAAGTACTTTGATGTTCTTATGATTAGTGAATCTTTGGATGCTTGATGTTCAGTATTGTGCTTTTCTCGTGATCCATGAGAATATTCAAAGATTATGTTCTTTTCTTATGTGTTAATTCCTGTGTAGACATAGCGTCTTTCATAATTCATATTTCAATACATGCATCCATTTTCATGTTCCTTCCACGGAGTGGATTATAAGACCCATCAATTCCGGTATGGGCACGTAAGACCCACCATTCCAATGTGGGCAGATTTAGACACCGATGAAACGTTCTTCATACGGGACTTGGATCCGCATTTTGTTAAATGCGGGCTTAAGTGAACACCGACGGGTGTGTCACTAGCTATACCGGTATAAGCACGTGTGTGATCCATTCCTTTCATTCAATCCATTCATTTCATTCATTCATATATTCATTCGATGTTATGTTCACATTCTTAAAAGATGTTGCCTTGTTCATAATTGTTGTATGTTCAATTATTCCTTTGTACTTCTTGAGTCTCGGACTCATTCTTGCTTTGTTTGTTTATTTTAGGTGATCGTTGATGATGACTCTATTGGGAGGGAGTAGACATGCACTATTAGTTCACTTCACCATATTTCAATTCAATAATAGGACTTGGTTCTAGCCTTCATTAATTAATTGATGAACTGTAATAAATAAATTTAGATGTGGTTGATAACCCTCTCTATGTTATGGTTGATTAAGTATTGCTTGTGATCTTCGATCACCCTTTGATATACTTGCTTGAATTCAGACTATTTTCATACCATGGTTCTATTAAATAGTGATCTCTTTATGTCATTAGATGATATTATTCAAATTCTTCCACATTATGGTTGTATGTTAGATGTTTTAGGTGACATCTTGGTTTCCGAATAGGCAGGGTGTTACAATAGTATATCTTTCTCCTTGTCTGCTTCGAAGGAGCCTTGGGAAGATTCGGTAGTCAGTGCATGCTACAAGAGGTCATCATGTTATTATAGACACTATGAAGTTATGGACTTATTAACAACTAGGTAGTTTGACATATTTACCAGACGTTGGGACACTGCCTTGTCTGCCGGGTTTGTGAAAGAGATGCTGCCCGAAGACGTGTCTTTTGCCCTCGCTCTTAACCAGCTTAGGGCACGCTCGTCTGTGATCCTGGCAAATGGCTCGATTGCGTTCTGGTCCTCCGTTGCCCATTCCGTGGCTTTACCCGTGTACCTAGCGATGCCGAGTTTGTGGGGGGTGAGTGTTTTGTGCCTGGAGAGCTTTGTGCGTCGCACTTTGCTCTTGAAATTCGGTCGTTGTCTTCATAGCCACAAAGACGTCCCATATTTCCCACGACAAGAATTGATACTTTGTGAAGGGTGTCTGACCCGTGTTCACGTACTTCGTGACAAGCGTGCTCTTGAAGGTCCTCCACGCGTGTCCCATCGCAAGCAACGCCTGCCGTTGCACGCGTGCCTGGTCTACTTCTGGGATAGTGAACGAGCCTGAAAGTTCTGTCCACAGCCGACCTTTCTATACGTCCGTCAGAAACTTCCAGCTTGGTGTGGTGATGGGGACCCATTCCCTTGCAAGTCTCCCGCAGATGGTCCAAAATCTTGCCGTTGCTATCTTGGGACTCAGAGGGACCCTAGAGGAACTGACCTCCATGATGGTTAGTCGGCCCGCATGCAATTTTGATATTCCTTTGCTATCTCACCTACGTATCACTTCCGTCAGAAATCCAGACGCATTCGGCGACATCGATGCCGGCGGCGAAGACGGTGGAGATGCCATCTCGCTTACTTGCTATCTATATAAGTTACCCAACCAATTAACTAAACTTGCCTTGTAAACACATTAATTATATAAACAAATCGAAGTTACCCATTGAACTTAAATATAGAATATGTAGTAAAGAAAATAGAAGTTACCCAAATAGTGAGTTGTGAGAGTGAATGGGATAAGAGAAGGGTAGTATAGGTCATGCACAGGGCAAGGCAAAGAGTTACAGCCGAAAGCCTCAACATTAACATTAGAAACACATCAATAAACAGCATAAAACACAGATGATTGATGATAGTGTGTGCTCTCAGAAGGAGAGTTACAAAAGAACAAGTCTTTGCCATCTCAACCCTATTGTCTATACTCTTCATAAATTAAAATGACAATAC
This sequence comes from Phyllostachys edulis, assembly GCA_036346405.1. NCBI lineage: Eukaryota > Viridiplantae > Streptophyta > Magnoliopsida > Poales > Poaceae > Phyllostachys > Phyllostachys edulis. The sequence goes on from CM070550.1 coordinate 58,435,194, forward strand.
AGATTAAAATTTTGAGCTCTAAATAATACTTTACTCGACTGTCAAATGGCCTCAAAATCAAAAGATCACAGAGTAAACTTTCGGTCAAATAGGGAACCAATGTTGATTATACATAGAATTTGAAAAGCCTTAATGCAACTGAATACAAAGCACAAGATCAGCAAGCCTGCTACTTAGACAACAGAAGGTCTAACCAACAGGACTGCTAGTAACCAATAGAGTCAAAATGCTTTACAACTAGTTCCACTCAAAGGTGACAGATTGACAATAGATCAAGATGACAACAGTAAGTAACAAAGTAGAGCTCAAATATGAATTGATTATCAGTTCAATTTCAGTATTTGACCATCTTCATCATTGAGTAGAAGACCCACCATCACCCTCAATGCCCAAGAACACCCATCATGGCTATAATCTCATCATATCTAGCACAAATACAATTAATATTGAAGAATTTGCACATAATATGGAAACATATTTTATACAAAAAAATAGAAGTTATCCAACCAATTAACTAAAATTGCCCTGTAAAAATAGAAGTGCTATATATAATTAACATTCTTTTGTTCATTCAAGTAAATATAAACAACATACTTTGAATCAATGTATCAAACAGTTGGACAGCAAAGTCAATAAAACAAAAAAAGGATTTTACAAATAGAAGTCTTATTGTGAATAACAAATGCCCAGTCAATCTTAAGCCCAAAAGAAATCTTTTTGTAGGCACAGATCAATCATACTACTAAAGGATTGTTGCAAGCATTTAAATGACCAAATCAACATATACATATAAAGTATCTCCATGTCATTTAAAATGAATAATATGCTGGATGCAAAGGATTTAACCTTTGCAATCTCAGTACATCAGTCAATATATCTTCACTGATCAAATTTGAGAATTATCAAATAGATCTTGAGCTGAACCTAAAACTATCCTATTGAATGTCAAATTTATCTCACAGTAGCAAAATAAACTTTCAATTCACAGATTATCAAAGACTATCAGAGTGAATCACTACAAGATAAACACCCCTTTACCAATGCATATATGCGTTGGTAAAAATCTAAATAAGTGTTGTTACGATCTATACCAACGCATTTAATATGTGTTGCCATTGAGGCCATTGCGAGCGTCTATTACAATAGATAAATAAGCGTTGGTAATAGATACGAAAAGGCGTTGCTACTTCGCAACGGATATAGTCAGGTTGTAACTACACTTGTATGCGTTGGTGCTTACCATGCATGGATAACTTTTACTATTTTGACAATGGATATAATTATATTGTCAACGCATAGAAGCGTTGGTACTTACCATACAGATGACTTTTGCTATTTTGGCAACGAATATAATTAGGTTGCTACAACGATTATAAGTGTGTAGAAGTCAAAGTAAAAAAATCATTATCGGTCGTAGCATGGTAAAAAAGAACACTCATATATTAAAAATAAATTGTTGCATTACATAGAGAACCATCCACATAAGACATGATATAAATATTTTTCTTGAACATCATTTCCTAAGAGAATGAAATCTAATCGTAATGAAAATCATCTGCCTATGTCACCATTCTCCACCTTCATTCAACATATCATCCATAGCATCATCCATTTATCTTATCAACCTACAATGAAAATTTAGAGTCCATTAATGCACCATTAGGAAGAAACAAAATCACAATATTAAAGTAACAAAACTAAAAAGAGCAGCGTATTATATTATTTTGATGCTCGACCATGTTCATGAGTTCCAAACAGTAGAGAAGTGAACTAACCTTGTATGGAGCAGGATTTTTCTTTCCATGTTGCACATTATCATTCTGGACTAGAATTTTTTTGTTTTATAATGAAAGACGTGTCCAAAGATTAGCACAACTAATAGCTAACATTGAACAAGGAACAATATGTGATGAGGAAAAACAGAATGACATCTCAAAGATAATTTCTCCATGATTGGTGCCCCCAAGAAACTCATCGCTAAATTGATTTTCCAAAGTTCATTGGGAGAAACATTGAGGCTATGAAGGATATACAGATTTGGGACAATGACAGATCATGAAGTACAAGACAAGGCAAAGTAAATTCATAAGCAAGATACAATACATACCTTGCAATGTTCACATTAGCATATGTTGCACTGCTCCAAATTTAATGACTGACCGCAAGTGCTTGAGAACATATTTTGTAGGTTGATGGTATAAACAATACCCCACTAGGTGTATTGCATACAGACAATTCCAACTAGACACTATTTTTTACATCAGGGAATGCAACTAGTTGTCTAATGTAGTGTTCAGAGCATCCAATCCCATGCATCGGTTGGGCAACATCCTAAATTACAAATGATCGTATGTAAAGATCTGTACCGGGTTAAGCCGGTGGCAGTGCCATATCCATTCGCAATCAAGAGGGACAACCAAAGGCCCATCTACAATAGCAGCTTTAGTGTGCTTGGCAAGAAGGGGAAGCCAGCAAGTTTTGTACCTAACATAACAGCAAAACCAAAATGTCAAAGGGTATACATCTCATAGCAGACTTCAGGATAGAAATCTATCTACAATCTTAACAATACTATGACTTCGGATGTAACAGGCATCTTGTTTTTTCATGTAAAAAAATTCAGATAAGATTGAAACTCTAACCCCAAATTCGATTGAAAGCACAAATCGAATTGTCGAAAGATGCTTTTAGAAAAATCTGCCAATGCCATCTTGAAAACTGAAAGCTAAAACATTTGCAAACTGTGACCCTTCCTGATCTGGTAAATTAGTTGTTTATAATGATTTTACATCCGGATCCTATTTTCTCTAGCAGGTGTCAGTTGAACAACACTGAATGCACAAGGGAAATCTATCATTCAGAACAATGGAAACTTTCCCACTCGATTGAGAAATCCAAGACGGGCATCGAACTTCTGTCTTGCAATTCAGCCTAGGGTTCATCGAAATTGGGAACCAATCTCCCAGAATTTTCCATTCCAACATGCCTTGGAGAGTAGAGATTGATGAACCATCCTGTGGATATCATGGGGATATGCCCATGATCTTAGGATGATGAGACAATTGGCAATGGCGTTGAGGGTTTGTATAATCACCCGTTTTCGGCGTTGCTCCAGTTCTGTCAGGCCTCTGGCGGTCTGACCGGCCATGGTGGCGGTCGGACCAGCCATGCCTTGTGTGGCTTTTTCGGTTTGGTGGTGGCGGTCGGACGCACCGGTGATCGACCAGCGATGGAAGCGATTGACCGGCTTTGCCTGAGCGATCAGACCGGCCACTTTATGACTTTGGATTTTGGAGCTGGGCCAAAAATAGAGAGTGTAGGCAAGTGAGAGGTTCTTACGCACTTGGTCCCATAATTTTGGAGCTTCAGGAAAAGTTCTATTCAATTGAAAATTCGAGAGGTTCGGATTTTTGAGTGGAATTTTGGCTAAGTCCCATGTTGCGGTCAGACCGGCCTTTGGTTGGCGGTCGGGCCGGCCGATATGCGTCCGACCGCCAAGGGTGGCGGTCGGATGGTTTTGGCTTTTTCATCAGCCCGTGTGGCGGCAGCGTGTTCTTGTTTGGTCAAGTTCAGGGTTATCATTGCATATGTGTTGCATGATGCATGTTTTGACTAACGTGGGTCAAGTTGTGAAGAATTTGTGCCCGGAAATGGTTTCTTGGTCTATTGCTGTGCAGGTGGCTTGTAGGTCAATGACGGTCAATGGCGCGGAGGATCGGGACTAAGGTTGGAGAGCTAAGGTCGGAAGCGATCAAGGATGCGTGAGGTCGAGAGGACTCAAGCGGTATGAATGGACATGGATGACCGAACAGGCGGTTCGGTCTGTTGGTTGGATCAAGTGGCGCGGGAGTCGGTGCAAGTGCTATGGTGCCGGTGGGATCCAGATGGGAGAAACTTGCCGACATAGAGCCGTTGATCAACCTACACGTGGCGAAGCATAGGATTGCTTCATGATCTGTGGACTCGGTCTTTTGGAGAAGGATCGAGAAGGGGTATTTTGGTAATTTCACCAAATACCGCCTTGGTGACCTTTTGGCTAAACCGCGGCGCGGGTCGGCGCATGGTGAAGTGGTTTAGGTCAATCGATGGTGAAGACGACGATTTGAGATGCGTGCGTGTGTTAACCCATTGAGTGTTAGGGTTTAATGGGTGCCCTAATAGAATATACCCTAGATGCTAGCCTCCACTATAAATAGGGGGATGTTATGGGCTGTTATTGCTTGCTCAAGCCAAGGGAGAAGCCAGCCAACCCCATTGTGCATGCCCTATTTTGGTTTAGGGTTTTGAGGAGAAAAGAGGGGAGAGCTAGGTTCTAGGGTTTTGGATTGAGAGTGTGTGCTCACGTGGTGAGCTTTGTCCTCCTTGGTAGGAGTGGCTGTAACCAAATCATCCATCTCCAATCAATCCAATCTGATTTCTTGAGATGAGTGGCTGTGACATGTGGGAACCTATCTAGGATCATCTAGATCATCAATCAACCATGAGCAAGTTTTTCGATCTAAGTTTCATTTTTGCTCGGTTTTGAACCCACTTTCGGTAAAACTGAAAAAGATAGGAACTTTGGCATGGATCTCTGCAATATTTGATTGGATTAGGTTCTTAATATATTTAAGAAGGTGTGTCTCAAATTTCGGGGAGTTTGGCCTTACGGATCAAAAGTTAGACCGATTTGAGTTTCGGTTTTCAGTTTGTTCTGCTGATTTTCTTTGTTCATCGTCAGGGGCGGTCAGACCGCCAATATCAGAGGTCTGACCGCTAGGCAAAATATTTGACCCGCCAATTTGAGAGGCCTGACCAACCATCTATTTGCAATTTGAGTTCTTGGTTATTTTAGGTGTTTTGCTTTGGGGTTTGGATTGAATTCAATACAAGTTATCCGCTTCACTTGTACTTTGATCTTCATAGCTTCCATAGCTATTGGAGTGAATTGGTGTTGAATTCTATCTTTGTGAAGAAGTGGCGTGCTCCTATTCACCCCCCTCTAGTCGCCTTCCGGTCCTACACATCCCCAACATAACCTTGTTCTTTGTGGATCTGGAAAAGGGTAATCTTTATCTGAGCAACATACATGCGAAACCAATGAATCATAGCGATGAATTTGAAGTGAAAGCGAGAGCGCAGCATTTGTTACCAAGAAGTTGTGGTACACGAATGCCTGGGCTCCACGAGATCACCTCCGTCCTTGGCGCCCGCTACCCCAACCCTCGCCGCTTCCAATGCAGTAAGCGATCGGCAGGATTAGCACTAGATCGAACCAAATCTGGACAAGTACAACCCTCTCACTCACCGAGGTCGCAGCGGCCACGAGGGCACGTGGGGTGGGAGTCGGTGGATTCGGCCTCGCCGCCGGTGGTGGCGGTAAGGCGGATCTTGGAGGCGAATGACACCGGCGATGGCGCGAGGAGTAAGCGGAGGCGATAAGCGGCCCGATGGTAGCGATGTCGTCGGCGAGGTGCGACCACCGCGCTTAGGGAAGACGTCGCGGTGGGTGGATCCACGCATGAGCGAGCGTGGCGGTGCCATGGACGAGGCTGGAATGGGTGATAGATAGCTCCAGCAGGAGGTGGAGGGGGGAACAAGGCGACGAGTGGGCGGAGGGCTGGATTGTGGATTGTGGGGGGAGACACCATTGGAGAACTGGAAGCGAAGGGCCGCCACTGCCGCTGGAGCAATGTACTCATTAGGGATGGGTTAAATGGAATATTAGGGAGGAAGTTAAGGGGGTGGGGTGGGATGGTGGGATGACTGCCTTTTCCTTTAATTTGGCTTAGACGTGGGAGAGGTGGCATATCTACTAGTGTTAGCCTAATGAGCCCGTTTGCAATGGATGTTAGATCCGTTACTAGCTATCCATTGGTGTATGGGTGTTCTTGTAGTAGTGAATATATCTATAGAGACAATAGAAGGCAATCTGTTATGAAAAACAGAACAGAGCAATGATATCAAGATAATCACAATATCATTTCAGCAATAAGCCTTATCCATAGATTGAGAATAACTATGTAAGTATCTCACAAGGATCAACTAGCTCATACAAAGAATAAAGCTACAGATTAAACCTAACAACAGAAAGCAATAGTCACCCACCATGTTGCAATATGTGAACATGAACACCCACCGTGGCCATAATCTCATCATATCTAGCATCCCAAACCCTAACCATCAGAACACCCACCATGTCTAGGGATCAAAGCCCACCAAAGCCCAACACAGCAACACCATGCATTTGACTGACCTAACACAATATCATGAATCCACTGTGGAGGGAGCAAAGGATATGTTCTCCCCATTGATCTCATATCACACATTAATCTCTAAGACAACATTCACAGTCGAGGATTAAGGGATAGGTTCTTACCTTCACAGTGCAAGGAGGAGGCCGGTGTAGGGGAAGAGGCCGGTGCAAGGGAGGAGGCCGACGCAGGGAGGAGGCCGGTGCAGGGGAGGGGGCCACGGGGAGGAGGCCGGTGCAGGAGAGGAGGCCAACATGGGGAGGAGGACGGTGCGGGGAGAAGGCCAGTACAGGGAGGACGCCGACACAGGGAGGATGCCGCGCGTCGAGGCGACGGCAGTGTCGTCGATGTCGGGGTGGCGGCGTCGATGTCAGAGGCGGCGGTGTCGGGGCTTAAGGGGAGGTGAACGGGCGAGCCCTAGAGGAGGCGAACGAGCGAGAGCTTAAGGCAACAACAGTAAGGGCAAAAACACTAGCGGTTCCCTCCTTATAAAGGGATATCACAGACGGTTCTATTATGGAACCATCTATAGTAAGGAATCACATACGGTTCCATAATAGAACCGTCTGTGATAACCTCATATCACAGAATAACAGAATCGTCTGTGATATGAGGTTGTCACAGACGGTTCTATTATGGAACCATTTGTGATTCCTTATCATAGACGGTTCCATAATAGAACCGTCTGTGATAACCTGGTGAAAAGTCCTATCCACATGAACCTGGTGACAAGTGTCTCTTTGTTTTCCCACGTAATGCATGTGTCTCTTCATCTCACGATCGCACCAACGTCGCTACGGCACCCAAAGTATCTCTTCGTCTCACGCTCCGGCTTTAGTACTTGTTTTATAAATAGATATCCCTTTCTGAAAGGGATTTCTCACGAACCTCCTTGATCCCCTTTCTCCACAAACTCCAAATGGCTTCCCCTCTCGTGCCGGCTGTATTGGCTACATTGTGCTTGTTTACTCGCACCTCTCTGGTCGCAACCTGGCCTAAGCTGCGGACAAGCCTTTTGTTCGTAATGTCATCCGTTGTAGGCCCTCCGATCTACCGGAGACCATAGCGGCCATCATCTGTTGACTGGAGCTCCTCCTCAGATGGACCAATGCGAGGGTCTGCGGCATCCAGCAAGTAAACCTCATCATGGAGATCGTCCTATGGAACTACTTGGTCCGCATCGAGGATGCAGCCCGGAGAGTCGAGGACGACATCCGAATTGCAGGAGAGCGGGTCGACCTTGCCGATATGGAGGAGAACAGGGTTGATGGCCTCTGGGCTATATGGGTCTTGGTTTCGAAGGCTGAACGGCTACAAGTGCGAATCGAGTGTGCAAGGTCGCAGGTGGAGGCGTTTGATCTGACAGTCGCTGATCCCGCCACCACTGAAGCCGACGAGAAGGCCTACGAAGATTCAAAGGCTAAGATAGGATCGCTAATCCTTTTTTATCATCTGTGATGTAAAAAGGATATGGCCTTTTTATCGTCTGTTTATTACAAGTGCATAATATTATCATTCCACATTACAATGAAGTCCGCATTGACATCAAAATCAGAGATGACAAGTCCATAACACATGGCAAGTCCACATTGACATGTCTCATGTTATGGAATAAATTACAATGGAGTAAATTCTTAATTAAAATATAGCCCTTCATGATGATCGACACGCATATAGCTAGCTTCCTCACTGGGTTCTTCCTCGAGCCTGATGCCATCTCCAAAAGGAGGCAACTCGTCAAATTGATTGTACTCTTCCTCATCCACGACATTCTCAACTCCGACAATCCTTTTTTTTCTATGAAGAACTACGTGGCGGTTCTTATTTGTCAGGTCCGTTACATAAAAAACTTGAATAACTTGCTTAGCTAGTACGAATGGTTCATCCTTGTATCCGACATGTTTGAGGTCCACAGTAGTGACACCGTACTTGTCGATCTTCACACCTTGCCCCAAATCTCCTCTACGAACCTATAGTAGGAATTCAACCCATGTGGCCCGGTGGTTTTAACTGCTCGTGAAACGCATATATGCGGACACCACTGTTTTCGATTGTGCTCTTCCTATTCTGAGCTGTCCTATAAAATGTGTACCCATTTATGTCGTATCCTTGCCATCTCCCAATTGTAAATTTTGGCCCTTTTGCCAACCACAGCAACGTATCATCACTTGATGACCTCCCAGTGAATCGCACCTTTAACCATTCGTTGAACCGACAGTTGTGCTCTCTTGTGATCCAAACCTCTGACCGGTCTGGATTTTGTTGGCGTACCATGTCTTTGTGCTCGTCGATGTACGGGGATACTTGGGTCATGTGTTGCAAGACTGTGAAATGGGCTTGAGCGTACGTATCCAGATCAGGAGTGATTGATTTCCTTCTGATGGTCCCGATACCCTCTAGTCTCCCCTCATGACGAGATAGAGGCACACCTATCGGTTCCACCTGAGCCATGTAGTCGACGTAGAACTCAATAACCTCTTCGGTTGCATAACCTTCGATGATACTTCCCTCCGGTCGATATCGATTCCGTACGTAGGACTTGAGAATTCCCATGTACCTCTCGAACGGGTACATATGATGTAGGAACACAGGGCCGCATATCTTTATCTCTTTCACAAGGTGAACAATGAGATGGACAATGATATTGAAAAATGACGAAGGGAAATACATCTCAAGTTGACATAGAGTCATCACCACCTCGGCCTGTAGAGCATCTAGTCCTTGGGGATCGATGACCTTCTGAGCAATTGAGTTAAAGAAATAACACAGCCTCAAGATTGCCACTCGGACCTTGTTCGGCAAGATACTCCTAATTGCAACAGGAAGCATTTGTGACATCAGCACATGACAATCATGAGACTTTATACCAATTAATTTCAAATCTTCTATAGAAACAAGTTTCTTAATGTTAGTGGAGTAACCGGACGGAACTTTCACACCATGCAAGCTCTGGCACAGTTCATTTCTCTCAGCCTTGGACAGAGTGTAGCAAGCTAGGGGAAGGTTCATCCTTTATCGGTCTCTTTCGGTGCTAACTCGGTCCTTATGTTCATATCAACCAAGTTACACCGTGTGTTAACACCATCCTTTGTTTTGCCACTAATGTTCAGTAAGAGACCAATCAAGCTATCACATACATTCTTCTCCACGTGCATGACGTCGATGTAGTGGCGAACTTCTAAGTGCTCCCAATAAGGCAAGTCCCAAAAAATTGACCGCTTCTTCCAGATATTATTCTAACGGGTTCTTAATTTACGTCCCTTCCCAAGCACAACATCGATATCCTTAACCATATCATAGATCTCTTTCCCTCTAAAAGCCCTTGGAGCCAAAATGTTCTCCTTATTTTTGTCGAATTATTTCTTCATCTTGCGGTATGGGTGAATCCTGGGAAGGAACCTACGGTGACGCATATACATAGTTTTGCGCGAGTTGTTCAGCCATACACTCTCCGTACCATCTAAGCAGTGCGGACAGGCTTTGACTCCTTTTGTACTGAGGTCCGATAGGTTACCAAGGGCAGGAATATCATTGATGGTGCAGAACAACATATCGCGTAAAGTGAAGTTCTCTCATTTGTACGCATCCCATACTTATACCTCTTCGTTCCACAGTGTCACAAGATCTTCCAGCAATGGTGCTAGATACACATCAATATCATTCCCAGGTTGCTTCGACCCTTGGATAAGTAATGACATCAAAATATACTTCCACTTCATACACAGCCAAGGAGGAAGGTTGTACATACATAGATTGATGGGCTAGGTGCTATGTCGGCTGCACATGTTACCGAAAGGATTCATTCCATCTGTACTCAACCCTAACCTTATGTTCCTCGGTTACGGTAGAGGATACAATCGTTCGGACATACATGTATTCTTTCTACTTCTATTCCCAATGGACAAAGAATCTTCTTTGCTTGGTAGGTGGTGCTGGGAAACACGTTTCCCTCCGGAAGGATATCTGCTAGGAGACCTAACAACACCGTGAAACTCTTGTTAGACCAACCATTGCTTGCCTTCAATTTCAGTAGTTCAAGCACGGTTGACAACCTTATGTATTCCAGCTTGCAGCCAGGGAACAAAGGTCTCACTGAGTCTTCTATTAAGCCCTCGAATTTACAAAACTCTCTCTCACTGTAGTTCTCTTCTGCATCACGTAGCATTTGATCCAGATTGTCATCGTGCGACCTATCCTCATCAAAAGCACAGTCCACATCTGGCATATCGTTGACTTCCTCCGCGATGTCATCATTATTAACTTCTTGTATAATCTGCTCTTCACCGTGATTGGTCCAACATGTATACCCTTTTTTTGAAACCCCATCGAATCAAGTGCGCTTCAATCTGCGCTGGGTTATTAAACATCTTCAGATTACCGCAATCAATGCATGGACAGTACATAAATTTTATCCCCTTCCTCAACATATCTTGCTCGGCGGCTCTTCTAAAAGCAACCACGCCATTAATGTACTCTTGACTCACACGGTTCACACCGTACATCCAATTTCGGTCCATCTACGCTACACATGCAATAAATTAATTAGTGTCAAATTAGATTAATAAACCACAAGTACGTACTCTTCCTATTGACCAAACATACTTATATTGATTAGCGATTAACTTATAGCAAACATAAAGGGTTATAGATTGTTACCCTTGGAGCTCACGACGGAAATACTAAATATCCCTCGAGATTCCTCTCCTCCTCCTTCTCCTTCTCCTTCTCCTCCTTCCTCCTTTCCTTCTCCTCCCTTCCTCCTTCCTTCCCTTCCTTCTCCTCTCTAAGCTGGCGTAATGGGGGAGGACTTGGGTGGCGGCTCAAATGGGAATGGGCAGGGGGGTCTATCGGGACCAGTATTTATAATGCTAGCCTATCACAAACGGTTCTTATTATGAACTATCTGTGATACGCACCTATCACAAACGGTTCTATTAAAAAACCGTCAGTGATAGGTGTGTATCACAGATGGTTCCTTTCGAACCGTCTGTGATAAGTTCAACACAGATGGTTCCTTTTGAGCGTCTGTGATGAGGCGTCCACTATTACCTGTTTTGTAGTAGTGGAGCTTGCCAAGCTCTCAGCCATGGCCTCCTCTACTCCTCTCTGTTTTCTCCTTCTGATCAGCAGGCCACACTCAAGCATAGTTTAGTTAATGTTTGTGGCATTAGTTAGAGATAATTAATCAATGACATGTGGGGCTGGCTGATTAATTAATCAAAATCTTAATTAAACAGAGATTTAAACTATGAGACACTAACATGTGGGTCCCACTGACCGGTACACGTGTTCGTGAACTCGGTTCACCGTAGACCGACCGTGCACAATAAACAGGACGCAATAAACAAGGAATGTCCTTTAGAAAGAAAAATGGAAATTAATTTTGAAAATTGAAACACTAATAGCACAATATTTCCTATTGTAACACCACATATTAGCAAAAACCCAAGTTGCCACCTACAACTACCGACGCTATCAATTTTATTCATTAAACAAGTAATACTAACATCTAAACTTCCTGAATAAGCATTCATCAACTTAATTATCATAAATTTCAGCAAGCTTATTGACCACAAATCGAAAGTAATATGAACCAAAAGTTACCAAATGCAACGTAACTAAGTTTCAATTAGGGAATGCAACACCTAACGATAATTCGAACCATAAGAATTTAAGAGGTACCACAAGTTGTCCATTTATTACAATAGAAATTTCTAACTAGTTCATGACAAAAGGAATGATTTATTATGTGATGTGAAGTACAACCACAAATAAATTTTAATCATCTCATGTGCTACTTCCACCCCAAAGCATGTCATCATCAACGATCGCCTAAAACATCGAATAAATAAGAGTGAATCCAAGACTCAGCAAGCAGAAGTAAAACAACACATGAGGCATCATATCAATGACAATTCAATCTTATTATCTCAAAGTAAATATTCATCTTTCTTGAATGCAAATGCTACTCATGCACATGCCACAACTTCACTTCTACTTATACCGGTATAGCGGAGTGTAACACCCGTCGATGTTTACTCATGCCCGCATTCACAAATGAGGGGACCCATTGCCCGTCCTATTTTAGACGGGGACCTCATTACCCATATCTTACATATGGGGACCTCATCCCACTCCCGTGGGTTATATCATTCCAACATGAATGCTTGAGATGCAATGCAATGAATAATCAACGTTCTCTTTCATAATCATCATCAAATTATTGAAAACATATAAGCAAAATGAAATAAGCATACTTCACATGAATAATCATAAAAGCATCCATCTAACCAAATGATATTGCCAATCATTCAATATCACTCTAACATGTACTTGCCTTTTTAGTTGTGACAATTGGAATAGAGTGAGAGTGATACCAATCCTGAAGCCACTCCGCCTACATCAAACACCCTACTCAAAACAAGCCACAACAAAACAAACCAGTGCATTACATACAACGCTCCTACACACTCTCAAATTCCACAATTCTGTCGCAACACTAAAACTATCATAACTTTCAACTCCCACATCAAAAAATAATAAACCATACCATTATCACAATTTTCCACAACTTCTAAGGTGACAAAAGTTCAGATTAAATTGTTTAAACCCCTGTTTTTAATCCAGAAGATATATCTATCATCTTCGGACAAATGACTTAATAATTTCATATCTTTTAATATGCACATTCAAAAATAATGATCTAGGACTTTTCAGAATCCACAGGGAATTATATACCACTAGGAAGTTCACCCGCGCCAAATGGCGTGGGCGGTAATGGATTGTTAGACAATTTAAGAGCTAGATTAAACTGAGGTATAGTACATAGATTATATAGCATGTCTTGTAGTTATGTAGTTAAATGTAGTCTATTTTAAACGAATTCAACGGATATTGTTTGTAGCAACCATACGAAGAGCATGGAATTTATGCAGGATTTGTATATACAAAAGCGTTAGAGTGCGATGGATGTAGATGAGTCATAAACATTTGGGAAACAGAGGAAGGATGTCGGTCGTTTACAAAATAGAGCTTGTAAGGAGCGGAAAGATATATACTGAGACAAAATGAAGTTAGCTATGTTTCTAGGTGATTTGTAAGTGTTTACAAAATAAAATCAGAGGACCAAACCTTTCGGGCTATAGATGACTTTGTTATCTGAATTTTGATCTTGCCTAAATGGTAGAACAAAAGCACATCTTGGCAAGCACATTTTTTCTTGTGAAGCAATTTCGTTGTTGTGGTCTGCAAAGTTGTACGTAAAGCCTGTATAAAGTAGCAATCAATTAGAAGTTTTACTATTTTTTGAATGGTTAAGAGGTATACCCGAGGTCATCTGTAAGTAGTGGATGGAGACTACTCATTTTTTTTTTTGTAGCCGAGCGTTTTCTTTGTTGGTGGTTATTTGCAATTTGGGTAGGTGATGATGCAGATCTATATAGGTAACATGTATAAGTACTATGATGTAGGGAATTAAGAGCTAAAGCTAGGAAATGACATGTATAATCTGGAATGCTCTGTTAGATGTTGGGAAAGGTGGGATGCAATCATTAGGATTAACGATATAACAAATATGTTGTTGGAAACCAAGCGTTAAATTTATGGAACAATATATATCTTGTAAGATGATATAAGAGATTTTGATAAGTTGATCTTGAGACGTCACTACGATGTAGCGATAATTTATGACCCATACGCTTTTTCTAGATGATCTAACAAATTGTATTGGGGTTACATGAAGAGAAACAAAGTACCACTCATTTGGTTATGATCACAAAATTAAGACAAACATACCTTTTATATTTTTGTCTCTCAAACTTGACATAGTGTTGTTCAAGTATTGTGAATTGAGATGTATATGGATGAACAACGTTTTTGCTCGATCTCCGCATGCTTCAATTTCACCAAGAGCCCGATGTAACTCACCACTTCATGCAAGCGGAATTTGGGAAACATCGACATCTACACCATTATCCATGCTATTGTAGGATCTATCAACCGATAAGTGGAAGTGGTGGTGGGATTTGGGAAACTAAATTTACCTTTTAAATCTAACGACTCTGGAAGAGCTAGGGGATCATGCTGTAATGTCTTTGTTCTGGATGAGATGTCGTTTGCCTCTATTTGGCCCCCACCAATAAAAAAATCGATGAGAATTCAAATAATCTAGCGTAAGTATCGATCAGGTTCAATGATAAGGAATGCGAATGCACGTATATATAAGGGATATAAGGGCATTTTTTGGTCCGAGGTTTTTCCGGTCTTTTTTTTTTGGTGAGGTATGTAAGCTAGAAGATAGTACCGAATGGGTTAGTTGTAAGCAGCTCTACATAATGAGTAAACTTAACATAAAATAGAGATTGTTATCATGAATGTTAAGGGTGTACAAAATAAGTGTCTAGAGGTGTTGCTGGAAGTATATGATTCTGCAGGTGAAGGACATCATGAATAATAGTCATTGGACATAAATCTGAAGCTATTGTTATTCTAGGTGAGCTGCATGTAGAATTTGTTTTTTTTGTTTGGAGGCATACCTCTGTGTCAACGTTGTGGTCTATAACCGTGTAAGCAGGAAGCATGTTTCTGTGAATACGATGTGATGGAGGGCTGTTTCCTCTACTGCATTAAAGAACAAACAGACATGGTCTTATAGATAGTAGAAGCTTGCTAGTAAGAAATAGATCTTTGTCGATTGGTCCACTGATAGTAAAGATAAATATTTTTTAAAGCACGAGGAGGAGAATTAGTGGTTTATGCATTTATATCTGAATGAAAAAAAGCCTCACCTCTCGGGTCACGGTTAACAAACACACAATTCATCGTTGATCCAAGCCAATAAAAGGGCTACTAACCGCTATTCGTATAATCGATGAACAAAGAAATTGTAAAGATGTTAGTATCATGTATTACAAATGTACATCATCTGAAAACGCATTTCTTGTTTCCTTCGATATGCCATATATGGACTCTCTGAGTCCTAAAACAATAATATTTTTGTAAGAAAAGACTAAATAGGTAGATCTTATTCACATATTCCAGTGATTTTAAATCGAAAATTAAAAGGGCAAACTGATAGATTACAACTTATAAAAGATTCATAAGAAATGCTTAGAACCATGGGGACCGTAGCAAAATAAATGATCTGAGTTGCAGACATATACTCGCTCATTGAAACACCACCGCAATTAATTAGCTTCTCTTTTATCAAACAGATATCTTAAAGAGTCTTTTTAGACAATGGCACCTATTGCGTAAAAAAAGGAACTAACCAAAGTTTTTTCAATAACATCCAGGTAAAGGGATTGCTAACATGTAACGTAAGGTAGCAAAGCAAACATTATGGGGCGATGATTAGCATGTAACAACAATAAAAAAACATGAAATCCCCCTACATTTTTGAACCCACAAAAGAAGGGTTATTTGGTAAACACAATAGGAACGGCACTAATATATTTTAGTATTAGAAATACTATATTTAGTGGAAAGTTTTAAAGGGGAGAGTATGATAAAGGCACTATAAGATTAGATGTACAATCACAATACCTCTCAGAGATCACTATATTAGCTCAAGTTATAAATGATAGCACAATACACAATAATGGAACTAAAATAGCGATTCAAACATATAGGAAGCGGACTATACATTATATGGATGAAGCCACATAAATTATACAACATCATTGACGAAACTCTTTTTTTTTTTGTGATAGTTCTGAGTTCAAGCTATAAGTGATATCACAACACACAATAATATAACTAAAATAGCAAATCTAGCATATAAGAAGTGGATTAATATGGATGAAGGAACGTAAATCATCTAACATCATTGATGGAACTCCCCTTTTTTGGCGCTAGCAATCAACGTGCTTGACTCTGTCCACAATGTGCAAGTATGCTTTCTTGACACAGTAATTTGTGAGATAAATGAATGAGAAGAAGGGTTATTTGGTAAACACGATAGGAATGACACTAATATATTTTAGTATTAGAAATACTATATGTAGTGGAAAGTCTAAAAGGAGAGTATGATAAAGGCATCATATGATTAGATGTACGATCACAACTAAAATAGCGAGATCTAGCATATCTGAAGTGGATTAATATGGATGAAGGAACGTAAATCATCTAACATCACCGATGGAACTCCATTTTTTTTGGCGCTAGCAATCAACGGCTTGACCTGTCCACAATGTGCAAGTATGCTTTCTTGACCTGTAATTTGTGATATAAATGAATGAGAAGAAGGGTTATTTGGTAAACATGATAGGAATGGCACTAATATATTTTAGTATTAGAAATACTATATGTAGTGGAAAGTCTAAAAGGAGAGTATGATAAAGGCATCATATGATTAGATATACAATCACAATACCTCTCGGAGATCAACTATATTAACTCAAGCTATAAATGATAGCACAATACGATAATGGAACTAAAGTAGCGATTCAAAGATACGAGAAGCGGATTATTCATGATATGGATGAAGCCACATAAATTATATAACATCATTGACAAAAAAAATTGTGATAGTTATGAGTTCAAGCTATAAGCGATATTACAATACACAATAATATAACTAAAATAGCAGATTCAGCACACAGGAAGTGGATTAATATGTATGAAGCAACGTAGACCTGTCCACACTATGCAAGTATGCTTTCTTGATCATGTCTGTGAGACAAAATGTATATGACATTGAATCGATAGAAGCGAGAAGGGCAAGAGCTTTATGGTCTCGTTCTTGACCTATGGAGTTTTCTAATATGCAATATCCTCCTTGAAAGATCATTTCAAACCCACTATGCGTGGATTGCGTAAAAGAATAAATCATTTCCTTGAATCATGCACTTTTAACTAACTTACAAAATATAAGTAATGACACTGATTCTGTCATTTTAGAGTATAAGAGAGACCGCAATTTATTTCTTCTTCTTCTTCTTTCAATCTTCAATAAAATCGTAGATTTATCGGTTGGGAGAGGGCATAAATCATTTGGTGGGCGCGCCACGTGGCATTGTCGAAGCGGCAATGGGGAGGGCGTCGCCAAGCAAGAACCACCTAATAAATCCACAAAAATAAAAATCGGAGCCGAAACTGCAAAGAAAGAGGGGTTGTGGGGGACGGACCTGCAACGACGGGCAGCGACGGGGAAGAAGACCAACGGGGTGATGGGGAAGGAGAGGAGGCGTGGAAGCAGCGGCTTGGGAGGGGGCGTCGGCGCTGGTGGAGGAAGGCGCGGCCGCGCGGCGTCGGAGGGAGGAGCTGCGGCGGAGGAAGGGAGAAGGAGCGAGCTTGAGGATAGAGATTAGCGAGGGGAGGAATAGCTGCACGGAGGGGAAGGGTGGCGTCGCGAGGCAGCGGCGGAGGAAGCAGCGGCTACGCCGAGGGGAGGGGCGGCGGCGCGAGGGAGCGAGCGGGGAGAGGAACCGAGGGGATGAGCGGTTGCGCGGAGGTGAAGGGCGGCGGCGCGAGGGAGCGAGCGGGGAGAGGAACCGAGGGGAGGAGTGGCTGCACGGATAGAGAAGCCAGAAGAAGCGTCGCGATGAAGACGCGCTGGCGAGTGACGTGGCCCGCGCGGCATCCTGCATTCCCACGAAGCGCCTGGGCGCGATCGGACGTTCCGGAGCGGCCGCGAGCGAGATCGGACGGACGACGTTTTCTGGGTGACGTGTCCATGCTGGTTGGAGGCCCTTTCTTTCAAGATTAAACTTTAGTAATAACCTAATTATACCAAAAATTCCATTCTGCTGTTAAATTTATCAAATTAAGATTTTCCCACAACTATTTCCAGTAGCAACTCGGTTCTGGGCTACATTTTCCAAAAATCATAACTTCTATTATACCTGTCCAAAAATCGTGTTCTTGGACTCTATGGAATCCTTAAGAAGTTGTCTACATTTTTAATGTAGATCAAAACCCCAAAATAATCCATACTATATTTTTAATCTACAGGTTTATGCATGCTGCCAGAACCCGACAAACTAATCAGACAGCCATCTTACAAAATTCATAACTTAAAATGTACTCATCTGATCGACATGAACAAACATTCTACAGAAAGCTATCGAGATCCTCTACAACTTTGTAGGATAAGAAATTCCCAAATTTCGCACTAATGGTACCCGAATCTTTAGTTCAACTGAAACAGAAAACCCGATCTACTAAACGATTTCTCCCGGCTAGAATTTGTTAGACAAAACAAAGCAATGGAGAAATTGATCGTCACCCTTGGATATCAAGATGGTGAACATGACAACCCAGCGATCCACCTCTCCTTCTTTCTCTCTTCCCTTTCCTTTCTTTCTCTTCCTTCCTTCCTTCCTTTCTTCTTCCTCTTCCCTTCCCTTTCTCCACTGTTGCAAGGATGATGGACAAGTGCAAAATATGAAGCACTAATTATCTAGTAGATAAGTAGTAGCAATGCATGTGATATTGGGTGTGGCGGCTTGGAGAAAAGCAAAGGGGTGGTACGGCCGACATGGGGAGGAGTGGAGGCGCATGGGGCAGCTAGGGTTGGCATCCCTTTTTGGCTGGCTCCCACTTGGGTTTCCCACCTTCAACGAAAAATCCCCTTTAAACCATTTTAATTCCATTCTCTAAATCATTTATCCTTTCTAAAGCGAAACGTGATATTACACCTAATTCCTTTTTCTAGATTTTCGAGTCGAACCAAATTGAATTGCTAATAACTTTTGTATATGAACTCCAAATTAATTGAAATTTATTTCTAAAATTTTATAAAATCATGCAATTTCAGAATATGTACAAATATTATACTTTGCTCTCTTTTTGGAATTTATTTGTGTTTTATTGTTGTTATTTGGCTTTTACCTATTAGATACTAACATCTTCAAAATCTCCGGAGTTGATCCAGAGCAAGATCAAGTGTTAAAATAACCAGGCAAGACCCACCTTTGATCATGTTGATCCAATATTTTCACTGTTATGTATGTTGTATTAAAAAATATTTTCCATGCATGTAATTTCAGTAAAAAATGCTATGTTGCTAAGGTTGGTAGTTATACCCAATTGTTGCATCGACCCTACCTTGATAACTTGATATCCTAACTTTTATCACCTTAGTAATGTTATCCACTATCAGTATAATTATTGTGGACTTTTAGTTGGTACGAATTAGCTGATGCTCATCCAGGCTTAACGATATTAGTCTTGCTAGGTTGGGAAAGCTTGGCAAATTATTCAACCATGGGAAACACATGTATATGTGCTTAGACACGGTACCTCTGTTATTTTTATTATCAAATTAAAACTAAAAATTGGTTTTAAATTTGCTCAAGTGTATGATGAGACCGTTGCAGGTGCACGAGACTGTAGTTTGTAGTTGTCTTGCCCAAATCAATAAGGACCGATCTATTGGGCCATAGACCCAAGTACATTCATACAACCACACATGCCTTATGGGAGGCCCTAGAAAAATAAGTCATTATATTCTAGCAAATCAAACTACAGGTGGCAAATTACAGGATGCAATTGGGCTAGTGCAGGCATAGTGGAGGATCCCCATGTTCGTAGGGACTTTGCGAGGAACACAAAGTTTACCAACACAACATATGAGTCCTTAGGATTTTGGAGAGCTCTCCATATCCTAAGAAGGTATCATAGCGTGGTTTGTTGTTAGGACCATTAATGCAAAAGCTTTGTCATGAACTCTCAAAATGGGTACCTTCGGTATTGCGTGACATGGTTGACATGGTGGGATGTTTATGTCGAGTGGGTAAAGTTGTACAACCTCTGTAGAGTGTAAACCTATTTGAATAATTGTGTCCTCGGTTATGGACATCACTTAGTTATATCCCACAACAAGTAGTATTATGTTTTGGAAAATGGTTTGGGTGACGTATGGATAGGGAATCCATGTGTAGTTTGTTGCTATTTTGATGTTGTGGCAGTAAGCCACTTGTTTATTTATGCTAATTATATCTTATTATTTATTTCCTATTAATGCAAATGCTTTCATGACTACGGATTGCAATCTATTACTTATTATTGCAATTGAAAGCTTGCTTTATGCAAAATGGTAAAAATTAGAAAGATAGCCACCTCTCTTGACATAGCCTTGCATACTATATAACCTTTGCTATAAAGTCTTGTGGAGTACGATGATGACGCCATTTTCTAAGGTTTAACCAAATTAGTTGCCTGTGGTTGGGCTGAGGCATACTTACTACCTTCTTGGTTTTTGTCGGGACCCGAATATGCAAATCCAAACCCTCTATGTATACTTCACTAGTCCAGGATCACGCTAGTACACACAGTGGCAACATCGATGAAATACCATTCCATATGCAAAGATAACTAAGAAATAGGCAATTAACAACAATTATCAGAGTAGTGACCTTATGGTCGAAGCTTACAATTAATGCCTCAGAAGGCGAATATCTCAAATAAGTTGTAGCGGAAGAAAACGTAATAACTTTAGTGTAGCCCATCCATATGCTCATAGGCAATCAACTGGGCTAGCGCGACTTAGTTCTCCATGATCCTTGAAGTTGACCTTGGTAACCAACGATGAACTCATGTAGTCTTCAGCAACTGAACAACATTGTTTATTACAAGGGTGAGTACATGGAGTACTCAACAAGTTGTAACACAAAATGCAATTATAGATGATGTCTTATTCCAAAGGATAAGGCATCTATTATTCTTTTGCAAAAAGCATCTGTTGCAACTGAATATGAATAATATATTGAAAGCATAAGTTGAAATGATAATAATAATGAGTAAAAAAATTTAATCACAAAGCTTACACCAATTCATTCACACAGTTGTGTCAGTTTATTCACACAACTATCCCTCCTAGTTTTGTTTTTTAAAGTCAACCCCTCGTGTGAAATCCCGAGCATGTCCATGACCATAGACACAACTATTTGAATAGATTGTTGATACTTTGCAGAGGTAGTACAACTTTACCCACAAGGCACAATCTTCTCATATTGCCACATGATAAACACACTTCCTTTGGTGTGCGGCAAAGAGATCATGACAAATCATTTCCGAAGCATCATTTCAACAATTGGCCGTCTTGATGAGCGTAAAGCCAGTAACCTTCCATCACATAGATGTTGGCCTAGAGCGCATAGTTGGATATGTAATTGGTGTACCGTCCATAGATATGGCTCAACACATGACTCCACATCTCCAACCATTCAATGAGGTAACCTACTACCTGAGGTAGCCAATATTGGGACTTCATAACTTACTGAGCTAGTCATGTCTCATTCTAGGCATGTGGTGCTACGATATGGCTCCGTTCAATGGCGCACAAAGTTAAGTCCTTAATTCGATTAGGACGAAACTACCAATTTACTACCCTATTCACAAAGATCCCAATCACGAAGCCACCGGTTCACTTAGTTCTTCCACTTGCCCCAATCTAAACATTTTCCCACCCAGTTGTTTAAAGTGCAACTCATGCTTCCATTGAGTGACAACACATGTCATACCAACTAGTTAAGTGCCCGTGCGTTGCTATGAAACCCAAACTTTGCCACAAATATTACCATGTTATGTGCATTTATCTTGTGAAGCATATAAAAAGAATGTTACACCATTAAGTTCCTTATGTATTAATTAGTTGAATAGCCTAGATATTGCAAAACTCACTGACTACTCTTCTCTATAGTCGAAAGTCCGTGTGTTTTTTTTTATAAGATGTGATGGCATAAGACTTATTTCCCCCACACTTCAAATTGAAGGTAGAAGTAGGTAGAAGTGAGGCTCAAACTTAGGTGAGTGGGTTCACAACCATATATACCCACCATTGCACCCTAAAAGAGTTCTCGAAAACCCACGTGTTGTTACAACGCTCACCAACTACTATTGAATACTAACCAGTAGTCATGAGTTATGCATGACACTCTTTTAAAGCAAGTAGGCTCCATTAGTTATTAGTTAATAAGTTCATTAATTATTTCCAATTCCCTTTTGCTGTTAACTGATGCTTAGCCCCAGATTAAACAACTAATGACTATCTTTTCATTTGTTTTAATTAGTTGAGTATGTGTTTTAATTTGTTTTAATTAGTTGAGTCTGTGTGTGTTGCAACAGAAACCTTTAACTTTCTTTCAACACATATCAAACGATGGATACATATATTCTCAAGATAATATCACATGAAGATTGTTTCATGATCTTCACACCCATTCAAATAAACACAAAATAGGCCTACTATGCACTTCGTTATCAAAAGATCAAACAAAAAAGTGCATACCAAACATGATTATACATTACACTGAAGTCATTCCATATAATCCACCATCTAAAAAAATTGCAGACAGCCCGCTTCAGTTAAAATTAAACATCACAATATTGATAGGCATGTCACCCTTTTAAGTAGTTTGTTAAACCCAGTCTTGCTACACTATATAATGCCACCATCAGGTCTGCTGAACCTAATCAATAATTCAAGTATAAGCCACCTACGTGGTATGGGCATAACAACAAGCATGTATAGGGCATCAAAACTAATAGTAAATACAATCCAAACAACTTTTGGTTCACAAAACCAAGAAAAATGTTACTATTGTTGGCCACAATCAGATTGATGGTCGGCTGGATCAGATGTCAAGAAGTCAAGCGCAAGAGGTGATGTCTCGGTAGCCGAAGAAAGCTGAATCCCCATGCGTTCGAATGTAACATATTTGGATGCAAATGTGTTAGAATATCTTTGCCAAGATATATTGAGCACGTGTCAGCAATCTTCACTGAAAGAGCAGACAAAAAATAGATGTAACAAAGTTTCTTTACACTTGAACAACATAAATGGCAGGTATAGTATTCTATGGATGTGAGTTATTTCTCCTGATGAGATTACGAGATTTCTTGTTTTAATCGTCAATTAGAAGTAGGCAGTAGTGAAACAAAGATTTTGTGTTTTATTCGGTTCACATTCCTCAAGTCCACCAGAAGTGTGTTTGAACATGTATAGTTCCAAATAGCACCTTAGAAGCTCTAGTGGAATAGTATTGTCCAATAACCCCAATATATATCCTTTCATTAAGTTGTGAGGATAGTTGCAGGAGTGTAATGATTTCAGAAAGACTGAAACTACGTTGAACTGAATCACTTGTCCCAGTGAGCAATTTTGATTTTGCGAGATATGCTCGGGGTACTAAATATGAAAAATAGGATTATCCCAAAGATCTACCCAAACAATAAACCTTACTGTTACCAATGTTAACACCCTAGATTACTCTCTAGACATCTTACAAACCTATCTTTCAAATAGTTGAACAACACTCCAATTACATTCTACAAAAAGGCTATCAGGATATGCACTCTGGCATCAAATAAAAATTACTCCCCTTATGTAACTGAAAACTGGAGATAAGTTGCTTAGAATTCTTTGTTTGTTTTCGCCAAAACATGTAATCAATGCTCTTGGAT
Source organism: Phyllostachys edulis (assembly GCA_036346405.1). Classification (NCBI taxonomy): domain Eukaryota; kingdom Viridiplantae; phylum Streptophyta; class Magnoliopsida; order Poales; family Poaceae; genus Phyllostachys; species Phyllostachys edulis. The sequence goes on from CM070550.1 coordinate 58,458,833, forward strand.
GAGGAGCTAGCCATTGGAAATTAGCAGGACCTCACACAATAATGAATTGGCAACATAGATATATTGATGAACAGATTGGGATATTCCAGACAACTGTAAGTAATGTAAAGATTAGATGGCAAGTACTAACCAACTAATCTAATTACAGAAATAAGCTTTACCTTACACCGGTGCAAACCCAACAAAGCCAGCTCCTTCCTCACCTAGCAAATGGCATGTACGTTGTTCATCTAGAAAAAGAAAGGCATGGGATAATGCTTATTAGATCACAATCGATCACTTCATCATCAACCACCTCCAAAACGAAACAAATCACACTCGATCACTTTCTCCGGTGCTAAGTCTTTTTGTTTCATTTGGCAAGCCAAAATTTCTTTTCTATATCAGCACCAAAGTTTCAATGCATCCTTTGCTTCACAGAAAACTACAAAGCAAAGAAGTTATAACTTGTGCAATACTTATATTGAAAAATAGGGGAAAGGAATATACAGGAAGGTTGCATCTCAATTCAAATAAGTTATAGCAACCTTTTGTTAGTGATTTCACTATCACAATTATTTTGCTTGGAGTACCTGCAACTATGACACATGAGATTTCTCTGGTCCCTCTCCTCTGTTTGCATAGGTCACAGTCTGACGTGTCGCAGCTGTCGGAGACGATCACGGCTGGGGCTTTGATGGCGTCCAGCAACCCCTGGAATGACGACAGCATGGGAAAGGGGGCCCTCATCAACCGCAGTGATGACCCATCTGTGTGTCGTTGTCGAGTGTGCTGCAGTCGATTGTGAGCTACCATAGAGCCACTCGGCGTGGATCTTGCCAGAAAATATGGTAGGGCGCTGGTGTAGGAGATGGAGGAGGGAAGGGGTGGCGTGGATTAGAGCCTCAAATCGGAGAGAAAGTGTTGGGTCGTTGGGGGTGCAGCCGTGCAAGGGAAGGAGAGCGGCGTCATGGGGAGCGGTTGGGGAAGAGAAGAGGAGGCTGCACGAGTGAAGAACAAACCATTGGAGATGGTTCCCTTGTGAGAGCGGTGGAGAGGAAATGCAAAGGCGCGATGTTTAGATCCCGATCTACCCGGAAGGAAATCCTCTGGGGCACGTCCCCCGTGAGGCCCCGCCCCCCAGGCCGTTGGATCAGGGGGGGGGCGAGATGGACGGAGATGGGGCGGGGCCTCACGGTGAGGCCCCGTCCCATAGCATTTTCTTCCGATCTACCCAATCCCGCCCAGATCTGGTGGAGCCCACACATAGCCTCGCTAGGGTTTGGGATTGGACACGCGACCCCTCGATTCCAACTAGATCTGGAGAGGTCAGTGAAGACGGCGGATCCATCGGCGACGGACGTCCCAGTCGGCGGCAGGCGGATGGCTAGCGCAGAAAAAGGGGTGGCCGTTGTGTGACGGCGTGAGGGAGGAGCGAGGGGGGATGCGAGAGAGAGAGAGAGAGAGAGAGAGAGAGAGGAGCGGAACGGGCGTAGGGTATGAGTGCAGGCTAGGGTTTCAGGAGGCTAAGGAAGCGGGCCCACCTATTGGCGCCGAATGTATGTGAGAGGTTGGTGGGCCGGGACAAGAGAGCTTACCATCACTTCATTCTTTATAGGTGGGGGAAGGGACACATATAACACATCACTAATTATCACTAGAGTCTTTTTAAGTAATAAAGATTATCACAAACATATTCTATAATTACTTAGTCATGTATGAGTTTTGCCATTAAAATGATATCAATGTCCGTTGCATGGCTAATCCTACTAATCAAATTTGGTCGAACGTGTCCCGTTAGTTTTCGTCAAATGTAACGAAGTGGGTTTTTTCTAATCAAATCAGGCACAAATGGTGTGGTTTTGCGAATTGGAAACTTAAAGATGTAATTTTCAGATAGTTTTGTTATTATATATGTGTAGTTTTGCGAAATTTACTCTAAACAAAAATAAATTAGGGTTTTAGACAGTTTAAGCCGGAAATTCTTGGAGGAAAACTGATGACTGAACGGCTCGGACGGCCTGGAATTGATAAGGGCTTGTGAGCAGTGGTGGTTTCCCTCGGGGTCTACAGTTAGTCTATGTTATGGGCTTCGGGTGGCATTGAGCCATCCATTAACGTAGTGTTTGGTTGATGGGTTGACATTGGAGGTGCAGGAACTGGACACCCATTACTGTTACCAACCCAACAACACATTGGTCATTGGCGATTATTACAAGTCATCGTTGATTTTTGTTCTGCTAGTAGGCCGAAGCGGCAGGTAGGCAAGACGACTTGTATCAACAGAATATAATCAGAACCTAAGATAATTTCTGGAGAAGCAATCTCTTCCTCGCAGCAATCACTCGATAGTGCGCACAGTATGTCAGAGATACGTGTGCCAAAAGAACTAAGGCAGAGGATCAGCAAAGACGTACTGAGAACCATAAAATACTAGCTGAATCTCAGTTTCACACATCAAAATTGAACCTCTATAGACACCTACCTAGGAATAAAGACAACTCGAGTAAATTCACTCTCGATAGAGCATACTATAACAAGTAAAAGCTCATAACATTAGGATAACTTATACGTAATTAAGAGGCAGACTGTCAGAACATTTATGTAATCCTAACATTTATGTAATCCTAGCGAAATCGCTCATATCAATGAGTCCTGAAACTCAAGGTTATGCTTGATGTTATCTGACAACACATTGTCCCCTCCTTAGAAATCATTTGAAACTTCTGCTCCACACTGAAAGATCTGATGTCCCTCCCAAGCAGTAGTAGGATGATCTGGCCTACACAACAGGAAACGAAAAAAAAGAACTCATGAGCTTGAAGGATATTAGGCCAACAGCAAAAAAATCAATGCACGGTAAGGGAACACACTCCAATATTTACATGCACAAACCACACAACATTACGCACCCCTTGTTGAAAGTTGAAACAGAGTCATCAGTCATCACTGGTGACAGCAAGCCAGAAAATTTGTAATGTGGAATGAATTAACAACTAAAGCATGTGCACACAAAAAAATATACCATCTATTTCCTCTACCCCTCTGCCAAAAAAAAAAAACACTTCAGACTGAAATCACAATTCACACATGAAAACATACTCGACTTTCTCAGACGGTTAACTGACTCAGCAACAAAAACACGAGGACATGCCATGTATGTAGCATGTATGATGAATATCGAGTCTAGTACTGCCTTGAAAATTGCCAAAAATATTAGATATTCTCAGAGTTCAGGCACTTAAACTCTAGTTGGTAGACAAGAAATACAATTTCGCAGGCGATGAAACACATCAACGTTTGGAGTTAGGAGCCATGTTCATATCAATACCAGCCTTATCAGGAATGTGTCATTAGTGGACCCAATTAAAAATATCAAAACCTTCATAGCTGACAAACCTCAAAAAAATTAAAAAAACAAATTGCCTAACAGAATCAGCAAATATTATATCCCCAATGACCTAACCCAAGAATCAGAAAAACAGCTAGAGCTTGTGCTAGATTGTACCTTCAGTTAACAGCAGATGCAATACTTGATGCAGTAATTGTAAACAGAGCAGTATTTGCAGCCTATGACAACGGCGAGTTCCAAATTGGCTAGTTCAGTATAAAAAAAGTACCAAAATGCACAGCATAGTTGTACTGAGCAGAAACCTGATTCTATTTATGCTTGAAGCAAATTGACAAGTCCCATAAACTACGTCAGATGCTAAGTTCTCTAAAGTCAAATACTTTAAAACATGATCTGCCCATATGTTACTTCATAACATCAAGTGAGGGCAGTAAATCCAAAACGATAATATAAAATTTGAAATGGCTCCAGAATTTATGTCTTCACTGTCGAACTTCAAAACTTTTTGTGACATGCTTGATAACAGGATACCATCAAACAGGAAGCTGTTATCCCTGGTCAAGACACATAAATCTGCACCATCACCATGCTTAAGAAAAAGGAGAATCCCACTGGGCAACAAACGGTGATCAGCTATCCTGTTTCTTTTCACAATCAACATTCACTCTATACATTTTTTAGTCTTTGTCAAAAAAAAAAATCCTCTAATTTTGAAAGATTCCATTAGTTTTGCTCAAATAAACTTCAAGAATTTTAATAGCTTGTACAGCAGTGCCTATAAGTACGATGCCTCTGTTGATCCTTTCTACTTAAGGACCTGCTCCCACAAAATAATTTTAATTAAAACGATATATATTACAAGGGAGGTGCTTCTATGCTTCTCCCAACAGTGAATTGCACAACTTTTAAAGCAACCTTCAAGGGCAGATGGTGATCCTTACCCCTTCAGGTACTTTGAGATTGGTACAACATTCAATATTTTTTTTCCTCTGGTGTAATTGGTTGAAACACATTTTCCAATATTGTTTTATCTTTATTATTTCCTAATATTGGACTTATAAATTTCAGACTTTTCTTGTTATAAACAGAAAAGCTAAATCACCAGTGTCACTAGAACTAGAAGTTTAAGGCACTTGCTTCGCAATTTGACTGTTCCTGGTCAGGTCATTCCAAATTAATGTACTTATCATGCAACACATCTTCTCTACTGGGAAATATCGTTTAACAAAAAACTTCCAATTTATACCATTACAAACCTGTGAAAGCAAAATTAATTCACAAAATCCATTCACAGGAGCCATTACAAAATATTAACAATTAACAAGTGAACAAATGGTGTGTGAACAAAACAACAAACCAACGACTCAACAATTCAACCATCAGTAAAATTTTGTGATACCTCTACAGTATGTTTTTTTTCTCCCATTAGAGCAAACATAAATATATATAAGTAGCCCACATCCACATTAAAACGAAACTCAAAGGACTTGCAAGTTGCAAGTTGCAACAACTTAACAAAAACATCCCAAAAATATCAGGCAGAACATAAAGAAATGAACTCTTATATAACAAAGGAAAAAGGTGTATCCCACGTGCAACACAGCCATGTTTACACCGTTACTTGAATGTAAATGATGGTAAGTGGCAACAGTTTGCTGAGCATATAAAAAATATACATATTTTGTGCTACCCTGATTGTGTTTCGTTCATTGGCCACCTTCCTAACATACAATCCTCTAGCCACCTACCAGTGGCTGAAGACCTGAAGTTTCAAAGTTTCCTAAATCCTCGCTATAAATAGGCTGTGGCGATGGCACAAAACTAGTCAGCACTATAGTGATATCGGTGGGAACAGCGGCAAGGCCAGGGCTGTTGGCTCGCACTAGCTGAACACTCTCTGCTAGGTGATGACAAGGTTGAGGATGATTGCATCGACAACAATGAAGCTAAAGCAGCAGCATCGAACAGTGATGACGAGGCAACGAAAGCATTCCCTGACACATAGAATGTTGTCCAGTTATAATATAATTGCAGGATCCCAACTCTGCCAAGCATACAATCAAAAGCAGAGAAGAGGAAGCCCCAAATGGCTAAATGGAAAAGGTGACTGCCAATATGTGGTACACACAGCAACACACTCTACGAACCAACAGCGGCGCATGAACCATGGGATAAGCCATAGAGGCCTGGATGATGTGGTACTGGACTGGAGCAATTACAGTATAAATCACAAATGCAACACATACACATCTCCTCCAGTGTAACAAATGAGCATGATATAAACTTCCTCATTGATAAAACCATTGAGACCAATCTGCTCATTGGAAGCAAGGCGGAGCCAAAACACTGTGTAAGTTTCACTGTTGACTTAGATAATGGAATCTGAAGGAACAATTTGTGCCCAGCTACAGTGGCATTGATCCCACGGCACCTAATCCCACCCATTGATCTATAGTACAAACTAATACAACAAGAACTAACTCAAATCTATCTAAGGTCATATCTTTCCTATCTAAATAACAACAGTGCAATCCGCAATCCACAAAAGCGAATTAAATCTACATCAATTAGCGAAATCACGAGCAAAATCGAATAAAAATCACACCTTTTTCACTTGTACTCGAAAGTGGGTATGGGCGCGCTGGGCGTATCGAAGCTCTCCAACAACTCCGACTTGCGGTCACCACCACCAGCAGCCACCTTCTCCTCCTGCTTCCTCCGAAACAAGCCACCGAACCACCCAGTAGAGCCCAATTCAGGGACCGCGGCCTCCTGAACCACAACTGGCGATGCCTGAGGCATCCCCGGGAAGCCTACTACGGGCGCGGGGAGGCCGGGATCCTCCCCGGGGAGCTGCGGGAGGTTCTGCGGCATGACCAATACACGGTTGAGCATGATGCCGGCGCCCTCGATGAGCGCGAGGAGGGCGCCGCCGAAGAGCGCGGATCTGCCGGAGGCTAGGAGCCCCTGGCGCATGGAGAGGAGGCCGCCGGTGGCGGCTCCGGAGAAGATGGAGTTCCAGGGGTCCTCCTTCTGGCGCGCGTAGACCATAGCGCAGTCGAAGGTGGAGAAGAGGCCGCCCCAGACGGCGAAGCTGCCGCCGACGCGCGGCGCGTTCATGCGGACGGACTGGGCGCCGCCGGAGAGGCGGTGGCCGTTGGGGGAGTTGTAGAGCCCCTTGATGAAGTGGAAGGCGGAGCCGCCCACGGCGCCCATCCCGAAGGCGCTGCCCACGTCGTCGAGAATGCGGTCCGGGCACGGCTCCCGCGACGTCTCCGGCGTGCCCATCGGCGGGGAAGCCCTAGGAGGGGACGGGAGGGGGTGGCGGCTGGCTTGGATGACAAGTTGGGGGGATTGGAAGGCAAGTAGGAAGGGAGGGATCGAGGCGTGGTTTGGTCTCCTCGCGTCGGCGTCGTATTGGGGCGGGGCCCACCAGGTTGGGGCTTCTGATTCTCTCTGCGGTTGCGCGTGGGCCCGTCCGTGGGCGCGCCTTTTTTTTGGGCTCAGGATTTTTTTCTATTCGATCCACATTAAAAGAGAAGAAACGCTCAACTCCGTAAGGCTAAGAGCCTAAAGCTCCTCTATGCCCACCGAAACAGCCTTCGAATCGTAGCAGGCTAAGAGCCTAAAACTCCTCTATGCCACTATGCCTCTACACGGTCCTTATATCAGCTATGCTCCAGCACAGTCAAATGGTGAGACCCAGGGTTGAACCCTGTGATGAAACACGGTGGCCCGATCTTCCAATAGGTTCAATTGATTTCGTCGTGAGGACGTTGACGCTTTCAGACTTCCAACCCGCAGATCGTCACCTCGCAATTCGCTACACCCGCACGACTATCGTTATCAACCACGCTTGCACGCAATCGACCTTACCACGAGGGTTATGATTCCTGCAAGCAATCGAAGCAACTCACAAGAACAAGGTAGATGCAATCTGAATTATATTGCGAATATAGATGAAGTTCACAAGTGGGGTTCCTCAAACCGAACAAGCGGTGAAACCGCAAAGTGGCGAATAATCTAAGAAAAACCCAACCCTAAAGCTGTATACGCCGCAATATATAGGGTGGGGAGAACATGAGGAGATTGACCTAGGGTTGTCTTTGCCATGTGAGAGGCGTACACATCATGGGCTTTGACCTCGCCATGCTTACAAGGCCTTATTAGGCCCAAAACGGTGACGCAAACACCTTATTTCAATGTCTCGACCAACACCCAACATGGTCGCCACTGGTCGTGGGCCTAGTGGGATGATCTTGAGAGCTTGAGACCTAGTCATAGATCTGGCTGACTAGTCGTGAGGATCGGTCGTGAGGCTTAAGACACGGTCAGAGATCTGGCAGATTCCGTCGTAGAGGGTACACTGTACACTGGCGAGAGGCCGGTCGTGAGCGGTTTGGATCCTCCCTATTATTCCTAAGCAATGTAAGATCACAATTTTTAGGTAGCATACCATTCTGCATAGATAAATTATTAGCATCTAGAAACGAGCTCACCTCATAATTTAAGTGACGTGCACGAGCTCTTGTCATAGGACCTTGTAGTTTAGCAACCAGATCTGGAGGATGTTGTGTAGTGCGTGTATCCGAAGGAGTGATGTTCTCATCATCCTCCCCCTCTTGAATTGGAGTCGTCCTCGACTCAAGATCATCTTCTTTCCCCACGTATGGCTTCAAATCTGAAATGTTAAATGTAGGGCTAACCCCAAAATCTGCAGGTAGCTCCAATTGATATGCATTGTCATTTATCTTTGCAATTATCTTAAATGGTCCATCACTCTAGGCATCAACTTTCATTTTCTTAATTCTGGAAACCTATCCTTTCTCAAATGCACCCAAACTAAATCACCTAGTTCAAATTTTATTTCTTTTCTACCTTTACTTCCAGCAACTCTATACTTTTCAGTCATACACTCTATATTCTCTTTAGTTGTTTCATGCAACTTAAGAACAAATTCAGCACGCTTCTTAGCATCTAAATTAATTTTTTCAGAGGTAGGCAAAGGTAGTAAATCAATAGGAGCATGGGGGTTAAAACCATACACTACCCGAAACGGACTTACCTTGGTGGTAGAGTGTACCGACTTGTTGTAAGCAAAGTCAATATGCGGTAAACACTCTTCCCACATCTTCAAATTCTTCTTTAAAACATCCATAACATGGTGGATAACGTGCGGTTGACAACCTCCGCTTGTCCATCGGTTTAGGGATGGCACGTAGTAGAAAATAGTAGCTTTGTCCCCAATTTGTTCCAAAGTGATCTTCAAAAGTGGCTCAAAACTTCGTGATCGCGATCCGAGACAATAGTATTGGGCACTCCATGTAAGTTAATGATTTCCTCGAAAAACAAATCAGCTATGTTTGTTGAATCATCGCTCTTGTGA